>CM039130.1:28366860-28565019 GCA_022036555.1 Microstegium vimineum
ACTTCCATCTGAACTCGTTGAGGGCCTTGAAGGTTTCCTCTATGTCGGCGACCAGTGTCTTCTTGTGGTGAGTTTTTATGACTACATCATCTACGTAGGCTTCTGCCTTCCCCGGGATAAGTTTCTTCAAGCATTCTTGTATGGCATGCTGGTACATGGCCCTGACATTTTTTAGTCCGAAGGACATTGTCGTGTAGCAATAGGCACCGAAAGGAGTTATGAATTATGTTTTTATCTGATCTTCCGCCTTCAACGTTATCTGGTGATAGCCGGAGTAGCAGTCGAGGAAGGAGAGGAGTTCGCATCCTGCGGTGGAGTCAACAACTTTGTTGATGCGCGGGAGAGGGAACGGATCGGGGGGGCAGTGTTTGTTGAGACTCATGTAGTTGACACACATTCTCCATTAATTATTCTTTTTTCTTACAAGCACCGGATTGGCGAGCCATTCGGGGTGATTTACTTCTTTGATGAACCCGACGGCTAGGAGTCGGATTATCTCAGCTTTAATAGCTTCCTTGCGATCTGGTGCAAACCTTCTAAGCTTCTGTCGAGTCGGCTTAGCGCCCTTGTCCAACTTTAATGAGTGCTCAGCGCGGTCGCGAGGGACCCCGGCATGTCCGCCGGTTTCCAGGCGAAAATGTTGACGTTGTGCCACAGGAAATCCACGAGGACGCTTTCTTGCTCGGGATCGAGGTCGACACTGATCACGGCGGTCTTTTCAGGGTCATCGTCGACCAGGGCCACCATCTTCGTCTCTCTGGATTTCTTCGACGCACGTGTGGTCGGGGGCTCTGAAACATCAAAGTCCTTCACGTGGAGGTTGGCTGCTTCTGATAAACAAACCTGCGTGCCACGTTGATGTTCTCGCCTGGTCGCGTCCTCGATTGCATCTTGCTCGCATTCATAGGCGATCTGTAGGTCGGAGTGGAGACTGATGATCCCATGTGGCACCGATATTTTGAGCACTAAGTAGGTATAGTGCGGTATCGCCATGAGTTTCGAGAGCGTGGGTCGTCCGAGGATGGCGTCGTACGAGGTATCAAATTCGGCGACCACGAAGTCGATGAGTTCTTCGCGTAGTAAGTGATTGGGACCGAACCTCACTGGGAGGGTGATCCGTCCTGACGGACTCGAGCTTTCGCCGGGGATTATGCCATGAAAGCAGAAGTTCGCCGTTTGAATGTTGCTTTCTCGGAACTCGAGTCGTCGGAGTGTACTTGGAAAAATGACGTCGAGGGAGCTTCCACCATCGATGAGTACCTTCCTGAAGGAACTGGCTGAGATGGTCGCGTCGACGACCAGGGGGAAACGACCAGGATACTCATGACATATCTTGTGGTCGTTTCTGGAGAAATCGATCCGACGCTTCATCCAATCTGGGAGAGGGACACGAACACTGTTGCAGTAAGTAAAAACTCGGCTGCGCTTACCATTACCGCTCGGGTGGCCGCCAAATATGGGGAAGATGCGCGTGGCCCTTGTGAAGCAGACATCCGGAGCTTCTGTCTTATCTTCCTTCGATTTGTTGTTGTCTGGTCACTTGACGTCTGCCTTGTCTTGGATGGCCTCTTTGAGGGCGATGTACTCCCGCATGGCGTGTTTTCCTTGTTCGTGGAGAGGGCAGGGCCCATCGAGGATTTCCTTGTGACTGTTGTTGCGTCGGCGCTTTCGTCCAAGGCTGGGAGTTGTATGGTCGGACACCGGGCAGCGTCGTGAGGGTTCCGGAACGATCTTCTCGTGCATGAATGGCGCATGGGGGCGAAGTCGGTGGTGAGCGATGTCGATGAGGTCGAGGCAGACGGCGAGGTCTCCGTCGATCTGTTCGATGATGCTCACCGTGTTGCTGGGGTCGGCGTAATCTGGAACCCTTCAAGTCGTCCTAGTGATTAGATCTTCGGTTGGGGGAGGGTTTGGCGCGAGGGGCCTCGTAGATTCCGCAGTTTCCGAGACGGAGACGGTGCCATAGATGGTCCAAACCATAGATCCGATCTGGAGGGTGGCGCCGCTCACCGGGATGATCATGGATCTAGGAAAAGTACTCGCTTGACGAGCCATGGAGTCGATGCACACACCCCCTACTTGGCGTGCCAACTGTCGACGAAATATGCATCACAGTCTACCTAGGGGGTACCCCATGGTAGTAGATTGTAGGCGGAGGTGTGGCGACGGCGATCAAGCGTAACACAAAGAGCATAGACACAGCGATTTAGACAGGTTCGGACCAGCAAATCACCGTAATACCCTACGTCCTGTGTTTTGGTGGCTGGATTGATATGAGTATTAGGTTACAAGACCCGTAGATGTGATCTAGGGATTGTAGAGGGATCGTTTTGGAGAGGGTCCCTGCTCGCCTTATATAGCCGGGGAGCAGGGTTACAGTTTCCATATCCTAACAAATTACGATCGGTCCCTTTAGTTAAGGGATCTGAGCTTATCTTCTAGGATTATTCTTGGCGAGCAAGGCTTCTTCAGAGTCCTTGGCGAGCACGACAGGCTTGGTCACGTGCCGCAAGGCCTCGTGGACTGGGCCGTCCTCTGGTCGGCAGGCCCATATGGTCCCTGGGGATATGCTGAGGTAATATCCCCAATAGAGCTATAAACCTATTTATGTAATATGGATGATGGTTGAGTGTAGAAC
Organism: Microstegium vimineum; assembly: GCA_022036555.1. Taxonomy (NCBI): domain Eukaryota; kingdom Viridiplantae; phylum Streptophyta; class Magnoliopsida; order Poales; family Poaceae; genus Microstegium; species Microstegium vimineum. The sequence goes on from CM039130.1 coordinate 28,369,499, forward strand.
TATATTTATCTTATATTGTTCATCTTGTGTTGTTATCCATATGCTTTGTGTGGTGATTGCCTATTTGCTTTAGTCAATGTGTGGTTTATATTTTGTCATATGCATCACGTTTACATGTTCATCACACACACTTGTAGTCACCCCACTGATTGCAAAAGTTAGGGGGAGCTTGCTCTTAATCTTTTCCATCTTGATTATGATCAAGACATGGAATTCAAATCCAATGCATAAATTAAGGGGGAGTCTTTTTCCTAAAGTTTACAATTCAAAAGCTTAAATTCTTTCTATCTATATGTAAGCCTAAGTTGGTTGTCATCAATTACCAAAAAGGGGGAGTTTGTAAGTGCATTCGACCCCTAAGTGGGTTTTGGATAATTGACAACAATCAAATTAGGGAATAACACGCTCATTTTAAGAATATTCACAGGTGTTGGTTTATTGATAAGCTTAAACGATGACATACGGTGATTAAAGCACCCCAATTTTCACTATATGGAAAGCGGCCCAACTCAAGTGCCAAATAGATTTACTATTTTGAATTGAGTCATAGGAAAAGATGCACTACCAAGAGGGATACATTTTTGGCTAGCTAGAAGTGGGTAAGAGTGCTCACGTTACTAGTATAGAGACGCTTCAGAGACGCCATGCAAAACGGATGCTTAGAAGTACGTTTCTGTGGCTGTCAGCAAAGCCACCGGTAGTACCGGTCAACTTCCGGTTGGACAGATAGGTCATTTTCTCGCACGCGTGGGCAGCGCAATATTTGCACTACTGGTAGTACCATCTTCCCACCGATGGTACTGGTGAGGACCGGTAGTACCGGTCAACTACCGGTTGTACCGATAGTACACTCTCTCGCCCAGATCTGAGCCCTCTCCCCAACGGTCACTTTCTGACCGGTAGTACCGGTGGTACACCTGTAGTACCGGTACCGCTTCGGGGTTGAACAACTTAAAGTCTATCTCTTCCCCTTCTCTCTCATACACTCACCCATTCATTCACTCCTCATCCACCGTGACACAAAACACTCTCCAAGCTTTGACTCACCCCCTTCTCTCTCCCCCTTGCTCTAGAACTTCGAATCTTGCTAGCATAGAGAGAGAGAAGTGAGATTAGAGAGCGGGGAACTTCGATCTACAACTTGAGCACTTGGATTCCACTTTTAGCCGATTGGATTTGTGTCTTTTACTCTTGGGTTCTTGGAACCCTAGCCGGCTAGGTGTTCTTTGTGGTTGCCCGTGTTGCTCCATTTGTGAGGGCACCCTGAAGTGTTTGTATTACCCCTTTGATTCTTAGTGGAAACCTTGGGCGTACCTTTGTGGTTGCTTGAGAGAGGCAAGGAGGTGGAAAAGACTCCGACCTTTGTGGTCACTGTCGATGAAATATGCGTCGCAGTCTACCTAGGTGGTACCCTACGGTAGTAGATTGTAGCCGGAGGTGTGGCGACGATGATCAAGTGTAACACAGAAAGCGTAGACACGACGATTTATACAGGTTCAGGCCAGCGAATTGTTGTAATACCCTGTGTCCTGTGTTTTGGTGGCTGGATTGATATGAGTATTAGGTTACACGAGGTGCAGATGGATCTTTTCGAGGGGTCCCTGCTCGCCTTATATAGCTGGGGAGCAGGGTTACAGTTTCCATATCCTAACAGATAACGATCGGTCCTTAAGGTGAGGGATCCGATGTTGGGAGTATTCCCTAGAGGTAATCATAGAGATGATTATATTCCTTGTATCCATGACATGTTATGAGTTCAATGAATATCCATCAAAGACAACTTGTATCGATTAGCAATTATGTGAATTGCTTGTGAAACTCTTTTACTTGTATGGTTATTCTAAAATTGTCCCTGGTCGGAGTTCATGCTTGAATGCACATGAATATTAGATCAACACATTATTAGTTGATGACTATGTTTCTCAAGTCATGCACATAAAGATGTCAAACTAATAATGTGGGCACATGTATGACATGGGGCTGGACAGACCCAACCTGAGATTGTCTCTATTCACATCATGTACGTTATATCCTTAGACCTGAGATTGTCGTATGTACTCAAGATGTGAAGCGACCTACTTAGGGACTACCAAACGCTACTCCGTGACTGGGTAGTTATAAAGGTAGCTTTCGGGTTTATCGAGAAGCATGCTGTGAGACATAGTCGGTCAAGATAGTCGATCGAGAAGGGATTTGCCACTCTCAATGTGAGAGAGATATCACTGGACCACTCGAATGATTAGATCATGAAATGCATGGTCGTGCTTGGGTTAAGTGTTAACATATGAGGTTGACCAAATATCATTGGCAAGGGAATAACATGTATATGGTTTTGTGGTGGTTCGTCTGATATGATCATTGCTATGCATAGGAATTGACACGCCTTGCTAGAGGCCGCTATCAACTATTGGTCGAGTAGGAGTACTCGGGCCATGTTTATGTGCACGTGAGCCCATAGGGTCGCACGCTTAAAGGGCTGGAAGCCTAATTCGAGTTGGACCCGAATTAGACTAGGTGTAGGGTTTCTAGTGGGCCTCCAATGTGGGAGCTCATTAGGACACTGTAAGGACCTGATTAGCCTAGAGGGGGGTGAATAGGCCTGTTTAAAACAACTTGATAAGTTTCTGTCAGCAGAGGCCGGCACTGCCGGGCTCAAGTCCGGCACTGCCAGGGTGGCCGGCACTGCTGGGCTAAGGGCAGCAGTGCTGGTCACCAGAATAGAGATATGCACAATTCAAAATGTAAACTGAGAAAGTAAATTGCGCTTGAATAGAAACCTTCCTAAAGGTGTAGAGAACCTCTAGCACCACCTGAAAGTGGTAGCAACACACCCACCGAGTAGATCGGGTCCAAACCCAAGAAATCAGCTTGCAAACAATATATATCAAAGTATAGAGACAAACACAAGGGGACACAAGATTTGACCCGTGGTTCAGCTCGCCACCAAGGCTTGCCTACGTCCACGTTGTTGAGGTGCGCCACACAAGGCTCAAGCTCACCACAAAGGCTAGCTCTTTCCTCGGTCTCAAGTCAAGGGAATGAACCCTTAAGATGAGAGGAATGTATTAGCAATATGGAGCGTGATACAAACTTCCCTAGGCTGCCACACGAAGGAGGCAAGCTCAAGGGCAACCTCTAGCCGGCTAGGAGCAAATCTCCAAGAGTAAAGAAATCAAACTGCCGGCCACCACGCAAACCAAATGCTTGTAGGAGTTGAAGATCTGAGGGAGAAGCTTCTTCTCAAGCTTGGAGGCTCAATCTCTCAAAGGTTGATTGCAAATCAATGGAGGAGAGTAGTTGAGCACCAAGGGAGAAGGGGAGAGCAAGAAGGAGGCTTCTCTTTCTGTTTCATGAAGTTAGAATGAATGAATGGCAGAACTAGCCGTTGGGGGAGAGTGAGGGGGTAAGAAATACCCCTTCACTGTCCAATGGGCAGAACAAGTCACGGCAGTGCCGGCCTTGGGCCCGACACTGCCGGTCTGGAGGCCAGCACTGCCGGCCTAGCAGAAACAACAACATATGGATCTTGGAATAGCTGGTTGTTGTTGGTATTTCTTATGACTATTGGATAAATCCGCAAGCGCACAGATTATACCGATGTACCACTTCACCAGGAGTATTCTAGGTATCGTATTTTCCTCAGGGAACGATAATGATCTAACTAGGAATATGGATATGTCCTATGATGGATCAAGGGAGACTATGATAATTGGGTTAAGAGGTTTGAGATAGCAAAGATATCTAACAAGGTATAGCTGGTTATACTGCCTTTATCATCCCTTCTCTTGCAGGAGGCGATGGGATAGATCAGTAAGAGATATAACTCCGACTGGACCACGCCATCATGTTGTATTGAAGCCCTACCTTTTAAGAACTTATCTAACACGTGTGGTGGAATACAAAGGCTAGATAGAGCTGTCACTTTCTACTAGCATCCACGAACAATCCACGCGATAAGCGGTTTACAAAGGTAAGATCTAGTCTAGACACCACGTCTACACTATTCTTACTACTTTAACCCTTGCATAAGATTAAAGCACTCTACTTAAAGTAAAGCGATGAACAAGCAGGAAAAGGTGTATAACAGCTAACCCAGACTTACAATATCAAATACTATAAAGAACTCGGAAGAAGTCACTTACAAGAGCTGAACTTACAAGAGACTCGCATCCGCCGAGGAAAAACTCCGGAGAAGATTCCCGACAGGCCCGGGGCTTTCTCCAGAAGACCTTCCTCACTCTCCTCCAACTAGCATAGCACTACTAGATAGCTCCGCTAAGAGACTAAGGAGTAGTGTTTCTCCAATGAGGCATGAGTGAGAGTGAGGGCCTAGGGGGTCTATTTATAGCTAGAGGTGGAGTAGGGGCTACTCCGGTGCCACGTCAGCGATCCGCGTCACCTCCATCAGCCACCGTAGGATCAAATCGTCATTGTAACCGCCTTAGATCAACGGTGGAGATGAAGTTGATGCATGGAGGCATGCAGGGAGTCGATGGGGAGGTCGGTGCACCTTTTGGGCACCTGACCTGGATCGGCCGAACCCCTATAGAGAGCCATGGGCCTCCCCTTCGGCGTGGGACCTCCTTGATAGGTTTGGATCCTGCTGTCCAAGATTGGGCCCATACTTTGGATCGGCCGAACCCCTATAGAGAGCCATGGGCTTCCCCTTCGGCGTGGGACCTCCTTGATAGGTTTGGATCCTGCTATCCAATATTGGGCCCGTACTTTGGATTGGCCGAACCACTTTTGTGGCCAAATCAACTCATCTTTTGCAGGTAGCTTCTAGAGGTAATGCCCGTCATGATGGTGTATGTATTTTTCACATTTGCCATACTTGGAAATATGTCATGTTGGGCCCTAAATTATGACGTTTTGTGCCTACATTCAAATAGAGGACATATACATGTGGAACCAAGTTATTGGGTAAATTATGTTCATGTGATACTTGTTTTCCTTTGAATATGAGGATGTTGATGGTATTTTTATGGTGACAAAATAGCTCGTAATTACCGTCAACAAGATCCCCCATACTTACCTCTTTGCTCGTCCTCAAGTAAAGGTTAAAAGCTAACAAGTCTATGTTGTTCAAAGTATAAAGCAAGCATAAAGATTTACTCAAGGCATTTGTCATACTAATGGGATATGTGGTATTGTCTAACATATATCCTTGAGTGGTTGAGAAATGGAACAGTTCTCAAGGCAAAGTCATCTTTCCCAAATCATATTTTAGTACTTGGAGTTTTTGATAATTTTTTCAAAAGAAAGCTCATAAGTCAACTTACTCCTCTTATAGTACTCTAAGTCACTCAAAGTGTATGTTTCCTCACCAAGGCATAAAGAGGTTGCCTTCTTTGTATCTCCCTATTTCTAAATGGCTTATGTGGAGCTTAGGTAGGGATAAACAATGTAGCAAACTTACCTTGCATATATTGTAAAGTCAAATTCCAGATCCAATGAGAGAAATGTCATACTCTTAGATCAAGATGTGAAAGTGTGTGGAAACATGGCGAATGATCAAAACTCCTTTATAAGATCTCTCTTTCCTAACTTATTATTTTGAGACATAACTATCTTTTTTTCTATGAGCTTTGATATGCTCATCATCATTTTTTCTCTCTAAGACTTGGGACCTTCATGTGCCCCTATATATATTTTTTTTATATTTTTCATAACTTTGCATAGTCTATGTCTCATTGACTAACAACATATACTAGAGAGAGAATTTTCTATTAGAACATGGAGCGTGAACTATGTAGAAAATGTAAGGCATGTTTCTGCGTACTTCTAGTGTAGAAGCAGCATGTATATGTGACGTGTACGTGATATTGATCTTGGCAGCATGATAAGTCTCTCAACAGGGGTCACAAAACTTGACCAAACTCAACACAAAGCAAGCAGCTTATGTAGAAAACTTATATCATGAAAGAGCATATATGGCTTTGGTAGGAATTTTCTCACTATAGAGGAGTAGTGGCATTATGGTTTTATGACATTTTCAAAAGTTAATCTCCAAGCACTTTAAATAGAGAGGGTATGAATCATGAGCCGAGAACTATATCACATAATCAACAACTTAGTCAATATGGTTCCCTATCAAGATATTTTCCCACTAGCATAAGCAAAAGCAAGAATTCATCTTTATGACGCTTTTACCCACAGAACGTCATAGATTATGTCACTTTTCAAAATTTTAATTTTGGATGCGATCTTCTTGTTTTATTCAATATTAAAAGGGAAATAAACTAAGTGATTACTTTCATGAAGAAATTATTTTTATTTCATTTTTATTAAACGAGAAAATGAGTAAACAAATTAAAAAACATAAAGGAAGAGGGGAGAGACGTGGCAAACCAGTCCGGATTGATGCTAGAGTTGAGTGGACGCTGGTTGGTGGGCCCGAGGCCTATAGGCATGGTCGGCCAAACCCCTTCGGAGCCGTTTGGCCACTTCGGACTCTGCATTTAGTCTCCTTACCTCTGAATATTGCATTGCTTCATATTTTCTGAATTTTGGCCTCCAAGGTGGATCGGCCGATCCACAAAAGTGGCCATTTTGGTCCAAATTTTTTGTGGAACATGTTATGGACGTGTACAACATGGTTCAGTGGTCATTCTGGTGTTTTTACATGTTGGAGTGTCGACCGGCCTCCCCCATACTTGTTTCGGAGCATGTTGTAAACAGAGACAGAAGTTGATCAAATGCAGGGGTTCTGCTGGGGTAAGATACCAGCAGAACCAAGAGTTTCATTTGTCATTGATAGCTTAGGCACGTGTTCATTGATTCAAGAGTGATAGACTATCATGCCTAAGTACCAAGGGTGAAGGTGGAGAGAGAAAGTCTTATGGCCTTAGTATAAGGGATGTCAAGCATCTTGCCATGCTTTCTTCTATCAGAACCATGATGAAGGTTGTGTTGATGGTTCTATAGGATGACTAAGGAGAAGGAGCGGCAAGGAGATCCTCTCTCTCAATGGTTGTGGATAAGTGCTTGAGCTTTGCATTGGTGATAATGCGAAGATCATTAAAGCTATCTTCAAGACTTCAACGTGCCATTTTCTCCTTAGAGACCTTTTCTTCTAAGTTGGTAGAACTTTTCCATATCGCTCTTCTTCTTGGTGGAACTATGGTGAGGTCAAGGAAGGTGAGAAGGGAAGTAAGAGGAGATGGAATTTCTACTAGTGGTGAAGAAGAACAAGGTGAGATGAGGAAGAAGGAGGGAGAGAGATTAAGATGAGAGAATCCAACGTCCTTCGCCTCTATTTTCACTTAGATCGTGCCGGAAACAGGATAGGAATGTTGGTCCAACGTTCAGGAGCAATGGGCATGGCTGAAGAGCCAAAACCACCGTCGGTCGATCCCTTTTTGAAAGCTAACGTCCGACCGAGCCATGTTCTAAACTTGGTCGAGCGAGGTGAGTCAGCTCGTGAAGTTTCGGGTCGATTGGGCCAAACATAGGTTCGGCCGATCCACTAAAGTGGCCAAATGGGCCGAACTTTCACGAGGGGGGAGTCAAGGCTAAGTATAGGCCATTTCTAAGGTCTTTTTTGAAATTTGAACAAAAAAGTTAAAACATATAGATTTTAGTTCTAATTTGAGATTAAGAACAAAATCTATCATATCAGTTTCTTGCTCAGGAATTTCATGCTCATGTAAATTTACTTACCATTTAACTTTAAAGGTGTTGTCGTCGTAATCTCGAAGCGTGACGATTCCTTGCGTCATGACATTGATGATGACGAATGGTCTTTCTTCTGTGAATCGTCGCGTTGTACTCAGATCCTTTTCTCCATTCATTGCTTCTCTCATGCGAAGGATTAGTGGACAACACATACCCGAAGGAATTCACGAATAACTTGAAGCAAGGGCATTATTGTGAAAGGAATAGAGGACATCTTCTATGCTATAGAAAAGTTGGTTTTAACATTTTAGCACAGAAAGATATGTTCCATCATTGTTCACCAATTCAAATCAAGCAAGGTTAAGGCAAAGATGCACAAGGTTATTTCAAAACTACCTCAAACCTTGATTTGTCTCTTATGATCTCATGACTTAACCACCAAAATTTTGAAGTTATCATGCATTGGTTAGTCCAAGAGCACAACCAAATTCCATACAAGTTTACTTTTGGTTCATTAATCAAACTTGACACCATGTCTAATTTGATTAAGGCAGGCTATTTAACCTAAGCACCATGCTTAATTTGAAAAGCCTTTGAGAAGCACAATTTCTACTCCCAAACCAAAGCATACTCAAAACAGAACTAGGAAGCATAAGGCATAAAGAGATTCACTTAAAAAAAGACCAGAGCGTGGATGGTGAACCAGATAGCATTTGCATTTTTTTATTATTTATATGACTTAGCAAGATGAGCAAGGTATAAAGAGAAAGCAAGGTAGAGATAACCAAACAAAATTAATAATGAAGCATGATATAAATTTCTTAGAGAAATCCACTCCTCCATACTTGGATTTTGCAACATTTTACAATGTGAAAATCCAAGTCTAGGATGTGAAATTTTCTTTTAAATGGGCTTCATTATTGAAGGATGTTTGGTTGGACATACCTTGTGTTTTGATCCATTGTTCTTTTTGTTCAAACCTGAAATGGTTAGTGACAAAAATACCCGAAGAAACACTTTCACAAATATTCCCTTAATCTCTTTTTACAAAGTCATTTTATTCATTTTAGAATTTTGGAAACTAAAAATATTTTTATTTTTTTGTTTTATATTTTTGTTAACAAGCAAATTTTAATAGAAAAGAAGAAGACTTGGGTTAGCTCCCAAAAATGCTTAATTTTAAGACACAAGCTTGTCTTTGGGAAACCTTCAAGTTGCAACTCATGTTGGTGAAGCGATTTCCCCTTCAACTCCAACATTTTCAAATCTATCCTCAAGACCAAAACCACTACGAGATTTGCAGAATTTGTGATAGAAAAACACATCTACAACCAACTTTGCAAATATTTTAGAAACAAGAATAATGAAGGGGTTGTAGATCATGTGTCTAGTGATGGTAGAGGGAAGGATCGATTTGGGAGATTTCTCATTTGAGCATGGATTTGATGGGAAGATTGGGGAAAAGCTTCCATGCTCATTGGTGGAATCTTCTATTTCAAGGAGTGGGTGAGCACTTTATTTCTTATGACATTTCAAGTCATCCTCAAGACTTGAATGGGTCATGGTTGTTAGCGAGGAGGACATAAGCTCACCCCTTGGATCAAGAACAAGTTTGGATTCTATCCCTTTGATGAGAGGTCGGGAAGACCAAACGGGTAGATAATCTTCACCTATTCTATGATCAAGCTTCTCATTTCCTATTGTGTTCTCCAAGATTCTCATGATTGGCCTTCCGACAAAGGTGAGATGAAAGGAAAGTCCAGGAAGGTCAAAGATATGGAAATCTAGGAAGATCTTAAGATCATCAACCACCACAAGAACATCAAGAAGGACTCCTAAACAATCAAGGATTTGACCATTAGGGAGTCTAAGGTGTTTTTGTGATTGGGATAGATGATTCTTTGATGATGTTGGAACATGGAAATGAGGAATGATGTTGATCCCGAGGTTGGGATCATAGCAAATTTCACCATTAATGCCCAACACTTGACAGGATATTTTCATTGACAAGATAAGAGCTGCTATAATATTGTTCTAAGCAAGAATGATTATCGGAGTTTTATTTATTAAAATGATAAAAACACTTTTTGTTCCTCAATGGTGAAAATTCCTACCAAAGCCATACATGATCTTTCATGATATAAGCTTTCTACATAAGCTACTTGCTTTGTGTTGAGTTTGGTCAAGTTTTGTGACCCTTGTTGAGAGATTTATCATGCTCCTAAGATCAAGATCACGTACACGCCACATATACATGTTGCTTCTACACTAGAAGTACGCAGAAACATGCCTTACATTTCCACATAGTTCATACTCCATGCTCTAAGTAGAAAAACTCTCTCTAGTTTGTTGCTAGTAAATGAGACATAGACTATGCAAAATTATGAAAAATTCAAGGGCGTTATAAAAGTCCCAAATTTTATGAGCATTCCAAAGCTATCTCTTGAAAAAATAAATGAAATAAATGAGCATATTCAAAGCTCATAGAAAAAAATAAAAAGATAGCTATGTCTCAAAATAATTTTAGGAAAGAGAGATCATCCACATATAGGAGTATTGATCATTTGCCATGTTTCCACACACTTGCACATCTTGATCTAAGAGTATGACACTTCTCTCCTTGGATCCGGAATTTGAATTTACAATATATGCAAGGTAAGTTTGCTACATCTTTGATCCCTACCTATAGCTCCACATAAGCTTTAGAGATAGGAAGAAAGAAGACAAACTTTGATATATGCCTTGGTGAGGAATCATACACCTTATCAGCAATTCGAGAGTACCATTTGAGGAACACTAAGTTTTCTTTTATAAAAACTCGCAAAACCTCTGATATGAAACTTGTGAAAGAATGAGAAAACTAGTGCTCAAGTCAAGTTGTTCTATCTCTCAACCTCCCAAGACAAAGGATAAAGCTATAAGCCCCATGAAGGACTAAGGTAATATGGGTGAGTCTTATTTGCTAATTTTTTCCATTCAAAAGAGAAGTATGATTGTTGTAGATTTAGTACTCTTGAAATATGAAGCATAGTAGCAACTCCTGATCCATCGAGCTAAGTTTGATTGTTTGCTTGGGACGGGCAAAGGTTAAGCTTGGGGGATCTTGTTGGCACAAATTATGATCAACTTTTATATAGCTAAAATGTGACCACCAACCTCAGGATCAAGGGTAAACAAACACATCATGAGCATAATTTATCAAATAACGAGTTCCACATGTCCATGATTGTTTGAATGCAGGAATGAAGAAATGGAGCAAAGGAGAGCCAATTGGGCCCACATAGGGGGTCGGCCGACCACCCTATGGGCCCACTAGCTCTCCCCTCTCGGCCATGATCCAAGAGAGGCACTCTAGAGTGAAATCCATCCATTGGATCACTCTGTGTTTCCTCTCAATGGTTCACGAGAATAGCACATGGATTCATGGGCCCACACCAGGGAGATAAACATGACAACCACCTCAGAATCATCATACAACCTCAATGACAAGTGGGACTAGCACTAGGGAGGAAGAAGTGGGCCAAGGCACCCCAAGGGGGGTCGGCCGACCGCCCCCTAGGCCCACCTGGCTCCCACCTGGTCCCCTGACCAGTGGGACCACTCCCAGAGGCCAGAGGGGGGCCCACCTGCCATAGGGGCGGTCGGCCGACCACCTCCCTAGGTCAGTTGGGTCCCTCCAACCTACATACCACTCCACACATGGTGGAAATCACAACCATCCACTCCTTGGTCGGTTCTAAGACGGTTTGATCCAAGGGTCGAGGATGGAAGCCCTGGATCGCTGACGTGGTGCTGGAGTAGCCCCTACTCCATTCCCCCACTATAAATAGAGGGTCACACCCCGCTCTCTACACATGGTGAAGAAGCCTACAAGCTCTATTCCTTAGATTGTTCTAGGAGTTAGTCTAGAGTGGGAGTTAGAGTTGAGTCGAGCTGTGCTCGGGATTTCCGGAGTTGTCTTCTGGAGAGTCTGGTATAGCTCTTGTATCTTTCCTTCTTTATAAGACTTTACCTTTATCAATATATTATCTTTTCTCTCTACTTTACTTAGTACTTACTTTGAGAATTTCTATACTAGATATAGTCTTACTATATGCTTTTGCTCTTTAATAGCCTTTACATCAATAGTCTATGATCCTTGTAGCCTTTCCCGTATGCGATCATTGCCTATCATAGGGTGCTTTGATTATTGATCTTAGTCAAATTAGTAAGTTGTGTGTAAGCGTGGTGCTTATACATTATCTTATCCTTGGTTACCGCTTGTTGCATGGATTGTTTGTGGTAGATAGCAAGAGGTGACAGCCTTGTCTAGTCTTTATATTCCACCACGTGTTCTTAGGCAAGTTCTTAAAAGGTAAGGTCCCGTAAGAAGAGGGCGCGGTCCGGTAGGAGTTTTGTCCTCCTACTGATCTATCCCCTCGTCTAGCATACTTGTATTGAGGAGACAAACTATAGTGTTTAGACTAGTTAATTGGCTAAGTATATTGAAGTAGAGTGAATTGCATAGGAGTCCTTTTACTCTTCTCGTTGTCCTCCCACCTAGCTAATCTATCTAGTCCGTTCTAAGTATCATTTATCGTAGCTTCTTCATTCATCAACCCCTTCCTATCATATATATCGTTTACCCCTCTATAGTAGTTGGTACTAAGTTAAGGTGCTCTCTAGGATCTCTCTCTAATTATCATTTCTAGCCCAGCTTTCCCTTAGAAAAATATAAATTACGATACCTTGGAATACTCCTAGGTGAAGTGCTACAACGGTATAATCTGTACGCTTGCGGATTTATCCAATAGTCATAAGAAATACCAACAAACATGTCCCATGCCTTTGCATCGGTGGCAAATGATTTTAGAACTGGGGGAGGAAGAGCTAGTAGAAGCACCCGGAGTGGCACCTTTCTTCGACTGAAACTGCACATTAGACAATTTACTTACCACGGAAGAGTGTGGAGGTGTAGATGACTTGAGCGTCTCCAGATCAGAGCGCTGCTGAAAATTCCTTCCAGTGTTAGATCTGAAAGGTTGTTGTTGTGTGCGTCCGTGTACTTCTCGTTCGGCCTTAATAGCAAGATGATACAATTGGGAAAAATTGCTCCATTCTTTGTAATCAATAATGTTATGTATATTATGATTTAAACCACCAAAGAATCTAGCACTAGCATCATTATCATATTTATTTATACCACAATGTGCTAACCCAATAAGCAATTTCTGATAGTATGCTTCTACGCCTTTATCACCTTGTTTTAAAGTTTGTAGTTTCAAATGTAAATCATGTTGGTAATAAGGAGGAACAAAACGAGATTTCATACGTTGCTTCAAAACATTCCAAGTTTGAGGTACAGCTGCAGCATTACCAGCATTGCAAAGATCACTCCACCAAAACAAAGCAAAATTAGTAAACTCACTAGTAGCAAGTCTAACTCTATGCTCAGCAGGGACATTATGAGAATCAAATTTTTGATGAACAACAAGCTCCCAATCTAAGTATTACTCATGATCAATATTACCAGCAAAAGGAGGTAGGATGAATTTAATTTCAGTAAAAGGATCATTACTACCATGATTATTACCTCCCATACCACGATGATTGAAGTTGTAGCAGCGACGGTTGTGTGCATCACTCTCAGCATCCGCGTCTCTATCATCAAAAACATCCCCATCGTCATCATTATCACGAGGAGGTGGACGGCGTTGCTCAACGTGCTCAATGCGGGTGACCAGATTGTTCACGTTGCGCGTCAGCTCGTTCATAAGATTGCGTTGTTCAGTGATGAACATTGTAAGCTCGCCCTTGGACACACACACATTGAAATCCGTCGGAGATCCTGCCATGGTTAGAAGATAGAAAAGACAACACCAAAGTATTATCCCTATCAACTAAAAGGAACCAAGTGGTGGTGGTGGAGGTGGTGGTGGTGAAAGTGTAATGCAAAATCACAAGAGGCTTACCACCGTCTTGCAAGTGTTCTTACCAAGGCCAAATAGGAGCTAAATTTGGCAAAGCAATTGGTTGTTGAGTGTGGTAACAGTTACAGGATGAACTTGTGCCGACAGAAGTATATGTGGAGCTTTGGGAATGCACAATATGATCATCAAGGATTAGCAAGTAATGAATGCAGATTTAGCTAAGTTCAATAAGTATCCAAAGTACAAATCACAATTGTTGGCTAAGATGTATCTAGATGTAGCGCAACAAGGTGAAACAAAGGATGATGGAAATAACTCACATAACAAGCAAAGGCTCAGATTTTTCCTTTTTCCTGAATTTCCCCGGATTTTCCCAAAAGGCACTAGTAGGAATCAAACTTTTTTATTTTTCACTATTTTTTATATTTTTCTCTGAACAAGGATCACAAAAGATGAAACCACAAAATTGGCACCTTCAACTGAGATGGGATGTAGACGTCTACAGAAATTCTGCACGTTCTCTGAAAAGCGTGCAAAAACTTTGATAATTTTTTTCTTTATTTTCCCGATTTTTTTGGCAATTTTGGCAAAACCAAACAGACCAAAGGTGAGTTTGCGTCGGCTCCAAATGGTGTCAAGAAGCTCCACAATTGTTTTCAGATTAGTCTAACAAATGAGTGAAAAGTTATGCGTGTTTTACCGAAGGTATGTCAAGGTATGGTTTCCGGAAGGCACAACACGACGACGGCGACAGTTAGGGCAAAGCGTCCCTAAACTCCAACACCGATCACAGGATCAATCGTCCCTATGACTAATAGGAGTAGGTATTCGCTAGATGATGTGAGGAGGGCTACGATGCAGGAGAAAATAACAACGGCTGGCAACCTATCTAGGGTTAGCGCGGCGGCGAGAGATCACACAGGCGGCTAGCGGTGGCAAGTCGAGTAATATGGTGGCTTTGACTTGTTGTTTGGGAACGGTGGATGGGATAGAGGCGGAAACAAAGAACAACAACGATACAGTTGAACTAGGACGACGACACAAACGAAACCAGCAACTGGACTCAACCACGGACACAAACTCAACAAAGCAAATCTGAAAACGAAATTGCAAGGCACAAAGGGTGATAGGATAGTGGAAATTGAAATATTTTTTTGAGCGTTTTGTGGACTCTAGGTAATGAACAAATATGATCTAAGACAAACGAGATTATACCTCGCGGTAAACCTAAAATTCTAATACCAATTGATGAGGACTGGCCCGATCTTCCGTGAGGTAACCGATAAATTCGACTTGTGGAGATCTCGACGTTCGTGATCCGGCTTCAAATTAGACACGATTCTAACCCTGCAACCGTTACACCACTGCTCCGTTGGTTATCAACCAAGCACAACTTGATTGACCTCGCCAATAAGGCTTTTTCTGCAAGCGAATCGAAGAACACAAACAATAAGGTATAGACACGCAATCTGAAATTGCAAATATGATTAAAGCGAATATCAATAGAGGGTTCAAGAACTCGGTTCCAAAGGACTAATCGACACAGTGGAGGAGATCAAGAACCCCCCCCCCCCCGGATCACTTAAAAGGACTAATCGACACAGTTACAATGAACGATTCAGTTTCTCGATGGAAAACTAAACTCTAAAACAAAACCCCAAAAACTAACGAGAGCAGCGGCGGCTGGTTATATAGGTCTTAGGGTCGTCACCACCCCTGGACGCGCCCCCCTAATGGGCTCAACGACGATACAAGGCCCAACGGACCAAAAATAGTGAGGCAGCACCGGAACAGATTCTGGATGCTGACTTGTTTCGACGTTTCCTAATGACTCAGAAGTAATTTGGACCTCAAACCAACTCCATTGGTTTCCTTATGAAATTATCTTTCCATCTGTGGTTGAACCATCAAAAACGGAGTCCGGATGCATCCTGAGTGTTCGTTTTACTCCTTGCTAGTCCTGAACTCCGAAACAGACTTGATGTCGACTTGGTTTGGGCCTCTAACTTGACTTTGGGAAAGACGATGTCGTAGGCATGACCAGCGTGGTGATGTCCTCCTCATCCTCCCCTTCGATGAAGTAGCGTCCGGAGGTCGTGCATGAAGTGAGAATGAGGGAGAAAACAGCTAGTTTCTTTGAGGGAACTATAAATGTATTGTGGTCGGACCTTGGCGCAACCTCTAGTACTTCACACTCATTCATATACTTGTGCTTGCTTGAGATAGCTTCCACCCACTCACCTCTTGATAGAATTGACATTTTCATGAGAGATTGAGTGAACCAAGTGCTTTGCTATTCATATTGCATACTAGTGGCACTTGGTGATCGTCATCATCGCGGGAGCTCTTGTTATTCTTGGAGATTGTCGACTCCTAGACGACTTGGTGCAACAAGGATCGTTGAGTGGAGGAAGGTGATTGTCTTCGGGTCCGATTGGTGGATTGTGAGGGGTTCTTGAGTCTTCCCCGCAGGAGTTCGCGAAAGACATTTCTAGTGGATTGCTCGTAGCTTATGGAGCCCCATCTTGTGTTGGTTGAGTGGAACCCGATGACGGATTTGGCTTGTGATGTCAATTAGCGCGTGAACCTACAAGTGGGTGATTCGCTACAACGAGGAGTAGCTTGTCGACAAGCAAGTGAACCTTAGTAAAAAATTATTGTGTCAATCTCTTGCCGAGGATTCATCTTGTGTCTATTGATTCATTGGTTATCTATTGGTTGCTACTCTCCACATTGGTATAACCCTCCTATCACTACTCTTGTATCCATTGATTACATTCTTGCATAGTAGAGTAACTCTATTAGCTTGTATAGCTTGCTTAGCTTAGCTTAGTTTCACTCTTTGTTCTAGCTATTGACTTGTGTAGTTTTATCTTGAGATCTAGTTATCTAGCTCTTGTTGTGTGGTTTAGAATTATCTCTTGTTAGAAACTAGAATTGTGGATAGGTGGCTTGCAACCCCTTGTAGAGCTAGCGCAAAACTTGCTTTAGATGTTTGTCATACTAAAACTTTTGCCTAGTGTTGTTGTAGAAAATTATTAGGCTATTCAACCCCCCCCTCTACCCATTCCTAGACCTTTCAGCATCCATGCGGATGGAAAGGTTTGGGGCCTTGGCTGCTGCGAAACTTTCAGTTTTGCAGGCATAAGCGGTGTACACATTGCCTCGGAGGGTGAGTACGCCGTGCTCTGTTGGCATCTTGAGGAGCAGGTAGACGTAGTGCGGTACCGCCATAAACCTGGCCAGAGCTGGTCGACACCTCCATGGCAGCATGGAAGGTGATGGCTATCGAACGTCTTTGCGCACACCCCTAAGCAGGATATCTCAAAACCATGTTGTATCTTATTTTGTTCATTACATGTTTCATATATAGTTTAAACATATCTCTTATAAATCTCATCAATCCAAACATTGGCTCTAAAATTTTAGGCAAAAGATATATGGCTAGTCTGTTCAAATGCATGTCCTGACAGCTGGTGGTGACATATACAATATTTTGGAGCTTTATATCGTAATTACTATGTCATAAATTCGGTAGCGATTCTTGTGAGAACCAAGGAAGTGATAAAATGAAGATGCCCTGAATATGTTCAAGATAAAACCAAATGAGTAAATTACATGGCCGGTCCCTAAACTATTAGTGAGGTTTCATCCCGGTCTCCAAGCTATCAAAATGGTTATTTAGATCCCTAAACTATTGCTCAGGTCGCATCCCTATCCCTAAACTCTCAAAACGGTCATTTAGGTCCTTAAACTATTGTTGAGGTATCTTCCTGGTTCTAGCTACAGTGATTGTGGTAACGGTTGCTTTGTTTTTCTTTTTTCTTTATTTGGGTTGAATCTTTGAAAATCATAGTAAACCATAGAAAAAACATAAAATAGAAAATCTAATTTTGTTGAAATCCACGTGAGTAGATATACCTGTGAACATATAATATGGTATTCTTTAGTATAAAGTTTTTGCTATGATGGTTTTGTCTTTTTTTTATTTATTTGTGCTGAATCTTTGAAAATCATAGTAAATCATAGAAAAATTATAAAATGGAAAATCTAGCTTTGTTTGACTCCACATGAGTATATTATACAATGAATATATATTTGTACTGAATCTTTGAAAATCATAGTAAATCATAGAAAAATTATGAAATGGAAAATCTAGATTTTTTTTACTCCACATGAGTATATTATACATTGAATATATAATATAATATGCTTTAATCCAACAAAATAACTATAGAAGCTGCAGCTACGAATTATTTTAATTAATTACATAAAAGCATAGATCTAAGGTACAACAAAAACTTTGTATTAAAACATATCATATTATATGTTAATTGTATAGATCTACTCATGTGGAGTACAACAAAATTGATTTTTTTCATTTTATGAATTTTTTATAATTTTTCAAAGATTTAGACCAAATAAATAAAAAAAAAAGAAAAATTTATTGTTACCGCCGTCTCTGTAGCTGGGACCAAGATGAAATAGCAACAATAGTTTAGAGACCTAAATATCCGTTTTAAAAGTTTAGCGACCGGGATGAAATATCAACAATAGTTTGGGAATCTAAATAACCATTTTGATAGTTTGGAGACCAAGTGAAATCTCACGGATAGTTTAGAGACCGGCCATGTAATTTACTCAAACCAAAGCACCAACATCAATCAAGAGAAGAGCATCTATTATTGGAAAATTTCCATTGCTATGTACAATAAGTATTTGCTAAGATAGTTTATTTAATGGTTTATTCTATATATATATATATGCAACGGAACTGCAATCATGCATGGTCGTCTTTCATTAAGTTAGGAACATATTTAATGGTATTAATTCAATTACACCAGTTTATAGAAAAAATGCATTCGTATGCACTTTCTTATGGAATATGTCGAATGCTATGCGGTACTGCTGGATTACAACAGAGCAGCTAATAATTTCTGTTCTGGCAAATGATAAATATAATTATGTCCTGATGCTTCAACATATGCATGTAACCGCAGATTTGAATTCATTCTAAAATATAAAATGTGGAGCAACAAATGCATGCCATTCATGACATGCACTACCTTCACGGTTTCAAGTATATATATATTTCTCCTACTTGGTTCATTTTTTCAAACCATTACATACAAAGTGGAAAATGGCCTATCTAAGAGGAAGAGCGCCTACGGCAAAAATTGCAAAGATGTTCCTCACCCTTATGATCATTCTTCCCCACACCACTCGCACCACTCTCTGCAGCCAAGGTTTGTATTATCATATATGTATTTACAGTATCGATCGAGCATACATATAACTAATTGTGCGTCATGGCTAGCTAATAAAAATAAGGGAATTATATTTCCTGAATGTGAAAAGTTAAAATTTAGTACAAGGCAAAAGTTAGAACCTCGAGGACTAGAAAGGATTATTTTAGTTAACAGCTGTCGCATCAAATTGAGCTCCACAGCAAAGTTGTGAGATCCATTCGTCCGCTATGTCAATACTACTAGAACATCAGGTGCCCTTTGGGCGCCCTACAATGATTTGTAAACAAACAACCAATTTATAAATGATAGATATGGATAAGACACCAAGCATATGCATCATTACTATCACTATAGTACCCAAGATCAAGAATATGATATCATGAGATACATATCACAAAATATATAAATATCACACATAGTATAGATTGTATGGCCCTGCCGTCATGGTTCTATTCAGTCATACATTACGGTTCGTCGAAATTTATGACTACCGAACATCATTACCAGTAGCTTAGAATGTCAATCCAAATATATAGAGACCATTACAAAGATTTAAGTATGGGGCTAGAAGATACAAACTACATAGTTCGCAGCAACAGAGTTTTCAAAATACAGAGCTGGGCAACAATAACATGTCGCATCTATGCAAACACATAAATAGGTGTATACAACTGATCTTGTCAAAAGCATTGTGATCTTCATCTTGTGGAGATTAGGCATCTTTGATTGAACTGTAAATAGGAGAAGACATCAGTTGTGATGTTTATAGATTATAACAAGGGGTAATAAATAGAGAGAGCTAAGAAAAATCAATTTGATTAGTGAATACTTTTGGTCTTAAAACTTTTGGTTCAATCCCATGTCCTCTATTAGAAAATGCACGAAAGGCACTCAATGGACAAGTGCGCTACTGTTGCACATAACAATAGACTTGTCTTGCTTGTATAAAAAATTATGCTCTAAACAAGGATGAGTAGTAGAAGGGTTAATCAATGTTCAAGCAGGCGCTAGGCGCTTTCTAGGCGATGACCCTCAGCCTAGCGCCTAGGCCAGCCTAAGCCAGCCTAGTCGTTCCTAGGCGTTTTTCTAGGCGTTTTGCCAATTTACCACATTACCTATATTATACACTAATAAACATATATTTATTATATATATAGCAGAAATGCTGAATAAATTAGTTGAATAGAGATATATAGAGAGGGCCAGTACACATACCTTAGTGGCTTACTGGCTTAGGGGCTCAATAATCCTTAGACAGCTTGTTCCTAGCTCCTACAACAAGGATTGGCAGCTAGTAAATACTCAATAGACAGCAAGCATTTCATCAAAAAATTAGAAATAGACAAATAGTAAGTGGACACTTATCTGAATGGTTTCAGGCTTTTCAGCCACCTCCAAATATCCCAGCCATGAACAAACCATATCAGCAGCAATATTGATCAGCAGGGACAACAACTAGTAATTTCAATTTGAAATTGTACAGCAGAAAGCCATAAACAAATGGATAGGACAACAGCTGAACAGCCAACAGTACAAGTGCACAACACAATAGGAAGTTCTCAGTTCTCAGTTTCTCACAAAAGAAAAACAGTAACACACTCACACAGCAGCAGTTCATAAGTTTAAGACATACATGAATGCATCATAAAAGATAAATGACAACATGATAAAAAAGGCATGTGGCCTCACTACCATATCATCTCTCATTCTCTCTTCTTCAATTGGGATCCCCCCGCCCCCCCATATTCATCCTGATCCTCATCTTCATCAAATTCTTCTTCTTCGGATTCAAACTCTTCTCCTTCATAGAGTTGTCTCACTCTTGCACTTCTACGCAGCTCAAGTTGTTCTTGTGCTCCCACTGCATCCCCAAGAACAGACCAAGGTATCCCTGTACCTTCCATCTCATCCTCCTCATCTCTATAGACAACTAATGCACAATCATCTCCATCCTCATGCAGAAAACCTTGAGCTTCAGTTGTGTCACTAGATAAGAGAGTATCACTAATTTTCTTTGACTTGATCTTTTCTTTCTTATTAATCAACTTGGAGTTGAATTGAATATAGACCAATTTGTTGAGTCGAGTTGTAGTAAGCCTATTTCTTTTCTTAGTGTGTACCTATAAATTTAAAATAAGAGCATTTTCAGATCTGTAATTTAATTGTAATGCTGCTGAAATGTTGGGAACAGATACTAACCCCTTCAAACCTGCTCCAACTTCTTTCACAACCAGAAGAGCTTGATGTCAAAGATAGGATCCTTGTAGCCATCTTCTGTAAAGCAGGTGTTTCAGTTCCATACAACCACCACCATGATGCTGAAATAAAAAACACCTCTATCAAAACAAAATTCTTGTTAGATGAAAACAGCAAACGACCAAAGTAATATGAGCAAACAAACTGTAACGGTTATAATCAAAGTTTTGAAAAGTCTTTGCAAGCTTCTTATTAAATGGTCCTTCTCTATTCTGAAACTTCTTCAGTTCAGTATTGACAGCCTGATCTTGCTTATCCTCATCATGATAATAAAAAGTCTCCACACAACTGATAAAGCCTTCTATTATTGTGGCATCATCAAAGATTGATGGGTTAGCATAACTATAGTGTGGATTCAGCAAATAAGCTGACAAATGCAATGAAGAATCAAGTCTTCCTTTCATCTTCTTCTCAACAACAGCAATAACATCCTTGAAACGGGACTCTATATTTCCAAAGGCCTCTTTGATCTGTCTCTTTGCCTTTAGTAGTTCTCCAAATACAAAACCCATGGATGGCTTCACATCCCCATCAACCAAACGCAGCACTTTGAACAATGGCTCAAAAACAGCCAATGTGGTCTTGACATCCTTCCAAAAGTTTGGATTCAATATAATTGCTGTGGCATCTTTTCCTTTCTTTGATTTCACATCCTTCAATGAGTCCCACCTACTATGAACCACCATCTTTCTTAGTTGATCCTTCTTCTCTTGTATGTTGTTCAAAGTGAGAAAGCTTGAAGCAAATCTAGTCACTCCTGGCCTTATTATCTCTTTCCCCTCTGTGAAGTATCTCAAGCAATGCAATGTTCTTGTGTGGCCATAGACAAATATGGTGAATGCCTTTGCTTGGTCAATCACCTTCTTGAACCGAGGCATGTTGCCAATTCCTTGGAGCATTAAGTTGATTGTGTGAGTTGCACAGGAGGTCCAAAAGATCTGTGGTCTCTTCTCAAGCAGCAGCTTCTTTGCTCCCATGTTATTAGAAGCATTATCTGTCACTACTTGCACCACATCACCCTCTCCAATGTCTTCAATTGCTTTGTCCACTAGTTCAAATATGACTTCACTTGTGTGTGACACATCTGACATCTCTTTTGAACTAATAAAACTGGTTCCATCAGCACAGTTAGTGCACAGGGTCATTATGCTTCTCTTCCTATCTGACCAAGCATCAGTCATAACAGAGCACCCATTCTTCACCTTCTCAGCTTCACGTTCTTGCAGCAAACTCTCGGTTCTTGCATATTCTTCTTCTAGCAATCTCTCTCGCAGATCATACTGAGATGGAGCATCAAGTCCAGCTCCAAATTGTCCAATTGCTTCACACATTTGCTTGAACTCATCATTGTCACATGCATTGAATGGTATTGCTGCCAATGTTAGAAAAAGTCTAATTAGTTTCAGCAGTACAGCCATAAGCCCAAAACAATTAGCATCCAATAAATTCTGAAATGTAAAAACAGAATAGTAAATTAGTAAATTACCATGTGTATAGACCCATCTTGCAATATATTTATGCACCTCATGTGTTCTTTCTTTCCAAAGGTCTTTGTTTAGCTTCTGTTGCTTCAAAGATTCAGTTCTACTTGCTTTAGGATCAATAGCACGTGTCCATTTGTCCATGGGTCCTAATCTGTGAGGCTCTGAACTTCCAACACAAGTGACTTCCTCTGACTCTCCATCTCCAACCCTAGAAACATTTACTTCATCTCTAAGTTCTAGCTCACGTACAGTCTTCTCCTCCCTCTTTCTTTTTGCACCATCTAGTGCTTTCTTGCACTTGTCTTTAGCCTCCTGTGTGCTGCCCTTGCATTTTGTAGCATTCTTTCCTTCATGGGCCACATGTTGCTTCAACCGATAAATCCCTCCTTGCATCACTTTGTTACAGAGTTTGCACTTCACCTTGTCCTTGTTGTTAGGATCAACAAGAACCCCATATTGCCATCCCACATCATCCGAATTCCTTTTCAGGAGATTCACTCCCTCAGTACTCACTCCCACAGTTTCAGGTGAAGCCTCTGTTGTCGACATCCTACATTCAGATTTCAGTGAGCATACATTTAGATTTCACATGTCAGTGTTCTTCAGCCAATACATAAATGTAGCAAATCAACTAAAAGACAGCAGTACAGCACACAACAGGCATTCAGACTAAACACATTCAGTCAGAGCAAATAAGTGAATAACAATTAAGTGATTAACAAGTGTTAGCAATATCACCAAATGACAGCAGTACAGCACACAGCAGGCATTCAGAGTTTCAGACTAACATATTAGCCAGCAATCTAACATTCAGAGTAGGCATACAATCAGATTGAGTATTCAGAGTCAATTGTTCAGAGGATTCAGAGATTCATGCTCTCTAACATTCAGAGTTTCAGTCATCAACAGAAATTCAGAATAGACTTCAGAGTAGACATTCAGAGCAAATCACAAATAAGTTCAGTCATTCAGAGTAACATACAGGCATTCAGGCATTCAGGCATTCAGAGTTAAGATTCAGAGTTAACATTCAGAGTAGAGGAGCAGGGGAGGGGAGCAGCGAGCAGGAGAGGGGAGCAGTGAGCAGGGAATGGGACTGACCTTAGGGCTGCCGCTTAGGGAGGATCGGAGGAGACCGTCGGGGAAGGATGCGCCTGCGGGAGGGCCGGAGGGGTGCGCCGACGGGAAGACAAGACCAGCGGGGAGCAGGCAGCAGCAGAGGCGACCACCGCCGGCGGCAGTAGGGGTCCTCCTGCAAGGCGCCAGCAGAGACGACCACGGCCGGCAGGCGGCGGCGGCAGGCAGCAGCTTCTGGGCAGGGACACAGGCGGCCAGGCGGGAAACAAGAAGGCGTGCGTCCTTTCCCCCCACTTCTCCCTCTTATTCTTCCTGCGCGAGGCTTTCTTTCCCGCGCTGCTGCGCGCGCGCTTCCGCTGGGGCGAAATAAATCCCGCGCTCGCGCGATGCGTTCGCCTCCACGCCGCCTAGTGCGCCTCCGCGCCACCGAATCGACGCCTTGGCGCCGCCTTGCGCCTAGATGCCCGCCTACCGCATAGGCCAGGCGGGAACCCGTCGACTAGCGCCTAGCGTCGCCTTTTTTAACACTGGGGTTAATATTTCAAATGGAGCAGACCAGATCACATGGAGGCATAGTTTTGTAACAAAAAATTGTCAACCATCTAAGCAAGTTTGACATACATCTATGCCGACTTGAACTCCCCTTGCACAATTGTTGCCCTTTTTTTTTGCTACTGAAAAGAACAATGGTCGTAGTAGAAATAGAGATTTAGATCTCCAAGTGAGACTTTCATAGAAAAAGGTAAAAGATGGAAGCCAAAAGAGTTTAATGCATGGAAATATATTCTTTAGTCTGTGAATTTAGCATAATTCAGACTCTTCTATTTTCTAGAAGGTACAATGGTAATATAACACACAAGTTATCTTCAATTACTCACGCAGTTGAGTAAATAGGTTATCAGGGACAGCTTGATCAGTATGCATGTTACTGCAATGATGAATCATCAGAACAGAGCTAATTGAGCCCATGAGTCGGTGTATTCTAGCATATATTTTTGCTCCTATTGTGTACATCTATCTGAATATTTGATTTTGGAGGGAAAAGCTGGTGATCAGGCTGGCTGCATCGTCAAACTCCAGCATGATTTTGCTCCAGATTGACATAGTCAATGCTTATCTGGATGATCATATCCTTAGAATGTGTGCCGCATGCTAAGAGAGTAAGTGCTTACTGCTTAGTAAATGTTGCAACTAATCTGGTTGTCTCCTTAGGCATACCAAATTGCAGATGTTGCCGCCATTCTCTATAGTAAATTTCAGAGTACAACATTGTAACTACACGGGGGATCTGTAATTCAGGGTCACCCCTTACAAACAAAGCAAAAGTAGCAGCACAGAGAACACCCAGTACTGTGATTTATCTTCTTTTTCAATTTGGTAATTGCTCTCTTCACTGATGGTGCCTTTTTGGTTCTCACCTCTCTGACTTACTACCTACATTTTTCTGTAGATGTATCTATTTGTGATTCTATGTACCAAACTGCATGAGTCGCCTCTGTTCAATACCGCATAAAAAAAGGTTGGCGGAATCAGCTCCATTTATTGAGACACAACTTGAGTAAATGCTTCAGTTTTTCCTTAATATCAAATTATCTATACCTTTTATTTACAACAATTAATATGCTTCATTAAAGTAGTTGCATTCTTAACTTTTAGTACCATGCATGTAGTT
Organism: Microstegium vimineum; assembly: GCA_022036555.1. Classification (NCBI taxonomy): domain Eukaryota; kingdom Viridiplantae; phylum Streptophyta; class Magnoliopsida; order Poales; family Poaceae; genus Microstegium; species Microstegium vimineum. The sequence continues at coordinate 28,394,763 of CM039130.1, forward strand.
TGAGTTATCAATATTTTTCCATCTAAAAATACAACAAGCAAAAGCTAGATTCATTTTGGAGTGCTATTTTCGAGCTACTCATGTCAAGTTGTTGCTTTTATGAGCATCATGGTGCGCCGGCGAGTAAACCACAACAGAACAGGGGGTGAGGACGGGGAGATCCAGTAAATTGGGACTCACCCCGATGCGTGTACCATGCAGCTTCATGGATGTCTCCTACCCCCTTGCCCCCGCCGCTCGCCGGCGAGCTAGTCCAAAGACTGCAAGAGCAGGTAGTCCAAAGACTGCAAGAGCAGGAAGTATATACCGCGGAAGGTCTCGTGTCGGGGCGAAGCTGGCACAGACCACCCGCATTCGCTAACCTTGAGCTGGATCCGCTGCCAGAATGGACAGAGTCAGGCAGATCTGCTCAATCGGCGAGTTTGACAAAGGCCTTTTCTCCATTGTCCCTGGACTCAGGCATGCAGTGGAGGAGGAAAGATTCATTGAGAACTATGAGATTAGACTCATGGAGCAAAAAAGCACGAGACAGAAAGAGATAGCATCTTACCATCGAGGCCGTCGTCGAGCCCGAAAACGGAAGGAGAAATTGCTAAGCCGTACCCTTGTGCTGCATCGCTGCTCCTACCGGGTGAACTGTCGGGCCTCGCTCCGTCCAATCTCTGGGCTCCACGACCCTCCGCGGCGTCGCCATGGATGAAAGCCCCCTCCCCAAGATCCGGGTGCGCTCCTGTGAAAAGACGAGGCAGAGGGGAGAGGAGGGAAGCCATGGCCGGCTGCGAGACGGAGGGGAGGAACGGCGGCGGGTGCGCTCCTGTGAAAAGCGAGGCAGAGGGGAGAGGAGGGAAGCCATGGCGGGTGCGCTCCTGTGAAAAGCGAGGCAGAGGGGAGAGGCTGCGAGACGGAGGGGAGGAACGGCGGCGGCTAGGGTTTCGGGCGCTGGCCAAATTGCCTGTGCGCGTGCGAGAGCAAGGCCAAGGCTGCTATCCTGGCTGTGGACTGCGGGTTAGTTCCTAGAAATCTAGAGGGGTTTTTCGTAAAATGTACAAAGACAGATGTCGACACAACGATGAGCCACCGATGCTCCAAATATTCTGGTGCTCGCAGATTGGAGTGGGTTTAAATCAACCTGATTAAATCAATCCCGATAGCTGCAATTGAGCTCCACATACACATGGATACGAAACAATTTGAATTCCATCCTAGGCAGTAAATGTTTATTTCTCTCACTGTTTACATAGTGTACGTTTTCTTTTCACACAAGAAATTCAAATACTGAATACATGTGACTAATTAATAGGCAATGCAGTGTTTGACGACGGCATCACAGGATACAACGCGTAATTGTCTACAGAAGCATTCTGGCCCCTTGACACACAAACACGGAAAGTGTGTGGAGCATGCAAATGTTGCCCTCGGAACGATAGGAAAAGCTGCTACAATGCGCCTTCTTGTTGCATTGAGCTAAGGTGCAATGGACCCAATGAACCAATAGGCACTTGTCAATTTATTCAACACAGTTGTACTTGTACCAATTGCAGTTAATCGCTGCTATATTTGGTCATGATATGATAAATGAATGCCAACAAAGCTATTCAATTTCAGGCTAATTAATTAAGTGACTAAAATTGCCATGTCTATAAGATTGTGCAAATTCATATTGTCTAGCAGGCCTACATGTTGGTACGGATGATCGAAGTACACCATCTGCATCGTGTAACTTGTATATGTAACTGGATGTATATCTTCTTTATTTTTCTCTACACACGCCTGCATGTGTTATTCGTCTAGGTACTATATTCTCAGAGCTAGTACTGCTGCCGGTCAAAGGGACACGATCACGGATGATGGTTGTGGTGTGGGCTTGCAATGAGGTTCCATCGCAGGGCAAGACCATTGCAATGAGGTTCCACTGCAGTGTTACCACTACTACTGCAAAGTGCAGATAAGATGTTTACCCACGGTGAAAACAGATTACAACCATCCTTACTCAAGGGCCAGAAGGAATCAAGTAGTTGTATCCAACCACCTCTAAAATGTCAAATTTTAAAGATAGACACTGCACCATCAATTTTAGGGCCAGTTCAAAAAACCGTCACTATGCCGTCGATTGTGAAGATATGTCGTTCATAGCGTCGGTCATCTAACTGTTTATGGAAAAGCATTTCTAAGGGCAGTTGCGTTAAGGATCTTGCTTTACGACAACCCCCATGTAAATTCATTTTTAGGGGCAGTTGCTTTAACGTCTCCAAACTATTTAGCCCTTTCGCAGCCTTCAATAAAAAGTTCAGCTTCTGTGTGGCGCAACACTTCCTCCCGAAAGTCTTTTTCCCTTCATTTTCTTCACCATCGCCCTACCCACCACGGTTGATAAGGAACACGTGAATGAAACCAAAGTCATTCATCACGTGGTAATCCAATTAATGCCCATGGGCCAGCACTGGTTATTGTCGGATGATGAACAATTCTAGTACACAGGTAAAGATTGGCTACTGTTACTCGATGGAGCAGCAGTACCGTTACTCCTGTGGAGAGTGTGGTATGTCCACGACAACATCACGTGTGGCACAGGTTGCATCTGAGTGGAAGATATCTCATGTGAAGAGAGACTGTAATCAAAATATAAATGCTTTAACTAGACCCATTAAATATTTTGTGGCTCGGCTAGGAACTTTATAAAGCCTTTCTTATAACTGCCATTTGAATGTTTGTGTTCATACAGATGGACCTGATTAACGCCAATTGTATTGACATTTATGTCTAGTTCCCTAAATTAGGATATCATAGGCTATATATTTGTAACGTTGGTTGAGGAATAATTAAGCAGAAACAATCTATTGTTTCCAGCTTCCTGAAGAGAGCCGCGAGAACCCCGAGCCGCCGACTTCTCCACGCCCGCCGTCTTCCTCGAGCCTTCCTCCCTCACCCTAGCCTTCGTCCCACACGCCCTAACCATGGAGCTATTTGATCGTCGTCGGCCTCGATGACCAATCCCTCACCCCTACAATCTCCGTCAGACATCCAGTAGAATCCGTAATCCTATCAATCTGGTATCAGCGATCTCAGGCATGATGTCGCCCTCATCATTGCCCTCCACAAGGTTGTTGCCGCCACCATCCACCGCGCCACCGCCACCGGCGGCCTCATCCGAGGTCTCCGACGTCTCCACGTCCTCCGCCCGGCCTCTCACCTTGGCGCCGTGGATCAGATCACCCCAAAAGTCGGACTCTAACCTCATCATCAGAACCTGAGACAAACAAGACGAGTTAGTAGAGATGTATTGACCAAAAGTTAAGTTTGTGAAAATGACAACTATAAAACTTAATGGGTTCATCTCTACTATAATTGAAATCTTCTTTTTAGAGTGGGAAGCCTGATCTCACCTACTGACCCCACAACCACGCTCCCCCCCTGTCTCTCGAATAAAAAATGCCGATCCCACCGATCCCGCTCACATCGATAAAACAAAAAAAGATCCCACCACTCGGGCGCCCCGTGTGACCACTGGAAGGAAAAAATAAGAAGGAAATATAAAAAGGAAAAAGAAGAAAGAAATCAAATTGAAAATGGAAATAAAAAATGGAAAGAAAATAGCTGTACACAAACACCTGTGGCCTGAACGGGACGTCAGCGATGCAGGTGCTTGACGGTGATGAGAAAATCTACAAAACATAAAAGGAAGCTAGGAATAAATAAGACGGAACTATAAATAAGACAGAACTATAAAAAGAAAAAAGAAGAAAGAAACCAAATAAAAAAGGAAACATAAAAAGGAAAGGAAAAATAAAAATCGACCGTGATGTTAGTGACTCTTTTCCTTTCTTCCCCATCCGCATCTACTTCCAACTTCGTGTCCTCACCGCAACCAGGACTTTGCCCACGCGAGGGTGGCGGTCAGGTCCTTGCGCTAACGGTGAAGGGTGGTCGGGCCGACGCATGCGACTTTCTCGCTCATGGCGGCGGCGGAGGATCCTCGCCTGTGCTCTCGGTGCACGCGGCTTTCTCGCTCATGACGGTGGCGGAGGATCTCGCCTGTGCTCTCGGCGCGAGGCCCTCCAACTCCACTCACCCTGGTCCACACCACAGTTGATAGCTGATATGCAAAGCATGGTGGATATGGCAACAACCGGCAATGGTGCGGCCGCGAGCGGCGGGTTCGACATTCGACTACGACCTTGTAATCATCTCGGAGCACGCCGACCACCGAGCTGTTCCCGGGGTGTAGCCACGCCGAGGGGGATCTCGTGGTGGAGAAGAACACGTACAACGCCTTCGCCGCGGGGACAGGCTGGAGGAAACACTGCGGAGGGAGGATAATATAATTCAACAATTTTGTGACAACTAAGAAGTATTTGTGACAACAAATTTTATAACATAAAGATTAACAATTTTTCTTTAAAGGGAGAATAATATATTTTAACAATTTTTATCATATATAAATTTTTATGAAATGAGATTGAAATACATCGATGCCTTTTGAACTTGCATTGCTCTAATTTTTGTTTTGGAGCCACATAATTATGCTTTTGACTAAATCTTAATGAAGTATTTTAAATTTGGTAGAATTAAATTTGGACTTAATATAACCTCGTAGCGTTAGCACGAGCAAATATACTAGTACAAAGATAGTTGGCCTTTCATATTTACTTCTTTGAAGAGACTAACAAATCGAGTTTTTTTTATACTGCAATGAATATGTTATTAGTATTTCCAAAAGACTTTTGCCACTAGCATTCTGCCAAATGTTACTTGAAGATCAGATAAACTTTGTGCATGTTGTTTCCCAAATGCAAATTCAAATATAAGCTTGAGATTCTGATTTTTTCTGCATGAACCGTATGAAACGACAAGGTAGTTTTGAATATTATTACTAACGTCAAGATATATAAATAAGCAGATACGAATTGGGTACATATAAATCTGTAGATATATAGAGGACCAAATATGGTCTGGGTATTATATTCTGTTAACATATGCTAAGTTAAGCCAATAATGATAATTAATAAAGAAGACCGCAAACCTGGCATTCTGGATCTCCAAATCGTACGTTAACAGATGTGAAATCTAAGTTGAACTTCCTTTCAATTTCATAGTTTCCGTAGGTACCGGTAGTACCGATTGCGGTAGTACCGGTCGTCTTTTTATGCATTTGAGTTTCAGGTTTTTAGATACCCCTATTCACCCATCCTCTAGGCCCATTAGGTCCTTTCATTATTTTCTTTTTTTTTTATCTTATTTATTTTTCTTTTCTTGTCTTCTATTTCTTTTTTCCTTTTTTGTTTTCTATGATTTTTCTCATTTTTTCTCATTTTTATTTTGTTCTAATCATTTTCACTATGTTCTATTTAGACTTCTACTATTTTATTCCCTTCTTAAGTTATTTATTTATATATTTCTTAACATTTGTTATACTTCTGCTTTGTATTACCTTAATTATTGTTTTCATTAGTAATTTTATTTTACCCTATTTTTATTTCTGGTTTTTTTTCATATATCATGGTCACCTTATATTCTTCTTCTTTTTTATTTTTCTGTGTTCTCTTCTATTTACTTTGTTTTTCTCTTTTATTTTTCATGCATATTTTTTATTTTGGTTTTCATTTTATATTTCTATTTTGTTATTCATGTTTTTATTTTTGCATCTTTTCCTCTATGTTATTTGACTCTAATTAATTAATTAACTATATTTTTTATATATGTGATGTTTACATAGTATAACTGTGATATTTTATGTTATATTTGTGATGTTCGCTGGTACAAATACAATATTCTACAATATTTCTGTGATGTGTAGTATACATTGATGTTCTAGGATTTTTTTTGTGTTGGTTGGTAGTGTTTTTTTATTTTTTATTTGACTCTGATTAATTAATTCATTAATTTATTATTTTATTTTATAATTTTATGATTTTGTGATGTTCTTGTAGTGTTAATGTGATGTTGGGTAACCTTTTTCTTATTTTTATTTGGCTATAATTAATTACTTCACTAATTCTATTTTATGTTCTATACTATATTTGTTGGTGTTCGTGTAGTGTTCATGTCATGTTCTACAATGTATTTTATGATGTTCAGTAACATTTTTTCTTCTTTTTATTTGACTATAATTAATTACTTCACTAATTTATTTTTTATTCTTTTATTTCATTATACATGTGATGTCCATGTAGCACATGTATAATGTTCTATACTATTTCTTATGATGTTCGTACAGTGTTAATAGGATGTTCAACGATTATCTTTAAATACATATTTAACGTGAAATAATGATTGATTAATTTTTTTAATGAAATGTATTATCTGGGATCTTGTTTTAAAGAGATTATTATAATGAACATGATAATGTAATCGAATTTTAATTAAAATACTTGGTTTACTAGCTATGATACTTTTTACTTGAAAAATATAGGAATGTGATGGCGTCAGTAATTTTAGATTCTAAGAGCACTTCCAATGCAAGACTCTATCATAGAGTCCAAGACTATTTATTACCACTTATTTATGACATTTTGCTGATGTGACAGTATATTTATAGAAGCGAGATATGAAAAAATAAGACTCCAAGTCTTATTTAGACTCCAAGTCTACAATATTCGAGATAATAAATATGTTTAAACTATATGATAGAGTCTGCATTGTGAGTGCCCTAATACAAGCTACAGCTTAGTTATTGTGCGGTGCACAGTCCAAATTGAATTTGGCACAAGAAGTAGGTCCCCTGGCTCCCTCGGCCTCCGGGGCCAGGCCAACATCGTATGGTGCGGCAGCGAGATAGAGACAAATGTCCTGTTTGGTACAACTTATAAGCTGCTTATGGTCAAAATAAGCTGGAATGAATAGTCAAACATAACGCTTTTCAGCAGCTTATTCTGGCCACGCTTATTCCCACAGCTCCCATTTGTACTAATAAGTAGAAGCTGGATCAGACCAGCTTATTTTGATAGCTGTTTTTACCCTATTTGTACAGACGCTTCCCAGATAAGCTGTACCAAACAGGGCCAAGTCATGTGCTCGTAGGGTTTTGGTCCCAGATAAGCTGTACCAAACAGGGCCAAGTCATGTGCTCGTAGGGTTTTGGTCAGTTTGGAGCGTCGCCGTGATAGTTGAGAAGCCAGGCTATGGACTCATCCGCACGTCCCTCTTGTCTCGCACCAAATTGTGTCAAAAAAAAATCTCTCGTTCACTGATTTGCTCTGTCCGATTGAGTCAGCCACATATAGTATAGAAAAGATAAAATGTGTGTCTGGATGCGAATCTGATCCGTCTCCATACCGTTTGAGTAAATAAGGACATGTTTGAGAACTGAGACATCTCTGCTCCATATTTTGTAGTTCTACTCTACTCAGTAGCTCTATGTGAAGGATGTCCTAGAGAAAAAAATGTTTGATTAAGCAAACCCTAGAAATCAATTTATTTAGAGAAGGAGAGAAAGTTTTTAAATAGACATCTATGCCCCTCTTGGCCGACAGGCAGGCGTTGCGTTTTATTTTCTCTCCTCTCTTTGCTTCTCCTTCATCCTCCGTAGCATTTTGTTGCAACGTGACGCAACGGCTGCCTCGTCGTCCTCCGCCGCGAGGTCTGTTGCAACTTGGGAGAGCCGAAGAGGACTTAACAGTCAACAGACGGAGCAGAGGGGGCCAGGGCCAACAACATCTCGGTATTTCAGTATTTGTTTGGCCGTGACCCACTGACCCGACCCTTGTATGTGACGAAACCGAGCTCGCTCGGTCCCGTCGCCACCGCTCGCCGCTGACTCGCTCGCTCGCTATGTCCGGTTGAGTTGAGCCACGCCACACAAAACAGAATAAACCAAAATACCCACGGCATCTCCAACACCCCCCTCCTCGGCTTCTCCCGCCGCCGCCGCGGCATCCTCCTTCTCGGGCTCCGGCCAGGTACGTGGAGCTCTTGCCAGCTGCGACCTCCCTTCTTGCTTTTATTATACGGGAGATTCGGCGGTCCGATCCGATTCCGAGGGGGGAGTGGGGAACGGGGAGGAGGGTGAAAGATTGGGTTTCCTCGCTCGTATCGTAATAACTTGGGGGCGGATTTGTTCTCTGATTTCGTTCTACCCGAACCCGACCGACCCCCTCTCTGCAGGTGGAGAAGAAGGATGCTGATGAACTTCAGGGACTGGATCTCGTACCGCCTCGGGTCCTCGCTGCTGTCCGCCAGGCCATTCGCGCTCTCGCCTGACGGCGCCTCCGAGGGCGATCCTAATGGTGCGTTCCCTCCTCCCTCCCTGCTGATTGTTGTTTTCAACAACGGCGTTGCCCATGGTTCTATAAACTTGGAATCTTGAATTTCAATGAAATGCCATCTTCTAGTCTAGTCTAGTCTGCTGCAGCTGAAAATATTATTGATGTTATTAGGCTTCAAACCTACCCCTGAGTTCTATGATACGGAAATGTGATAGATTAACCAGATGACCTATTGCATGTCATTCCCATTCCCATCACGTACACCAGCCTAATTAGCGGACCATCCAATTATGAGTGCAGGAGATGCTAGTGTGCTTGCAATGATAGTTTTCACCTTTCCGGCATATGTACTTGGTTTAACCTTTTGGTTAACTGCTATTATGCTTTTACCATATTATAGGATTCTTTTTTTTTCAGATAGGGCTTTTATTATTACAATTTTAGCATGTTATAGGAATCATTACGTCTAACAGACTAAGCCTTACCATTGTCACCATTGGAATGCATGGATGTTTCAGCGTTGGTTGTTCCATATGTTACTGCAATCCCACGTTGTGCTCTTAACCAAAAAACCATGTTGCTTCTTATTTTCTGTCAGCTACATCCTGACACCCTTTACTGTCCTCAAGGACCCTCTTGCTACTTATCATTTTCAATTTCATCACATGTGGACATATTTCAAATTCTATAATACATTTTTTATCCTCCTGTTCATAATGTTTTAAATGTGGCTTGCTCACCGAATGCTATCGTTCAGGTACAACACACAATGACTTTGTCGATACTGTTACTGCCAGTACATTTTCTTCTAATGATACGCGGGCGTCAGAGCTCACCACCAACTCTAGTACTGGTGCAATTTATTCTGGTATTGTTCAACAAGAAGATGATAGCAAGAAGTCAGATCCACTCATGAAAGTCGAGGCACTTCAAATCAAGTTTCTGCGGTTAGTATACAGGACTGGAGTGTCTCCCAGTGCTGATGTAGTTGCACAGGTTCTGTATAGGTTGCAGCTTGCAAATTTGATTAAATCTGGTGAATCAGATGCCAGGAGACCAAACCTTGCTATCAACAAAGCCAGGGTTATAGCAGCACAGCAAGAAGCACCGGGTGGGCCTGATTTGGACGTCTCGTTGCGAATCCTTCTTCTGGGAAAGACTGGTGTGGGAAAGAGTGCCACGATAAATTCAATTTTCGATGAGACGAAGGTTGCTACTGATGCTCTGGTTCCTGCTACTCATAGGATAAAGAAGATTGAAGGAACCATCAAAGGAATAAGAGTCACAGTTATTGACACACCTGGCCTGATGCCTCATTACCATGGCCAAAGGAGGAACAGGAAGATTCTGAATTCTGTCAAGCGCTTCATTAAGCGATCCCCACCTGATATCGTGTTATACTTTGAGCGGTTGGACCATATTAACAGCAGATACAGTGATTACCCACTGCTGAAACTTATGACTGACATATTGGGCTCTTCAATGTGGTTCAACACTGTTCTTGTAATGACTCACTGTTCCTCATCTCCTCCTGAAGGGCCAGATGGTTACCCTTTGGTATATGACACTTACACACGTTACTGCAAGAATGTGGTTCAGCGTCATATCCAGACTGCAGTTTCCAACACGCAGTTGGATAATCCTTTTGTGCTCATAGACAATCATCCAATGTGCAGACGAAATACCAAGGGTGAAAGGGTGTTACCAAATGGGCAGGTATGGGTATCAGAACTGCTGCTGCTGTGTGGGGCAACCAAGTTGCTGACAGAAGCAAATTCCTTGCTTAAATTTCAAGATAGCTTCCTACTGTCACAAGCAAACACCAGGCTGCCTTCGTTGCCTCATCTTCTTTCTTCACTTCTTAAGCCTCATTCTTCATCAAGTTCAGATGCCATCGACAGTGAACTGACAGAAATGTCAGATGAGGAGGATGAATATGATCAACTACCACCCTTCCGCATTCTAAAGAAATCTGAATATGAAAATTTGGCAAATGAACAGAAGTCTGCATATCTTGATGAACTGGACTACCGAGAGACTTTGTACCTAAAGAAACAGTGGAAGGAGGGAATCAGAAGACAAAAGCTTACTGAAACTGAGAATGACGAAGTTGGTGTTGATTATGAAGAGAGTGCATCGCCAGAGATTGTGCACATGTCAGATATGGACATTCCACTAAGTTTTGACTCTGATTATCCTGTGCATCGTTACCGTCACATTATAACTGATGATCAGTTGTTTAGACCAGTTTTGGATCCCCAAGGATGGGACCATGATATTGGGTTCGATGCCATCAATTTTGAAGCATCTCAAGAGTTGAAAAAGAATGTCTCTGCAGCAATTACAGGACAGATGAGAAAGGACAAGGAAGACACGTATATACATTCAGAATGTTCAGTAAGCTACAATGCTCACAGAGGCTGCTCCTTGATGGGGGGTATGGATATGCAAACGGCAAGCAGAGATTTGGTTTGTACCGTTCACGGGGATGCCAAGTTCCGCAATCTGCCTTGGAACACTACTGGAGGTGGCATTTCTATTACTAAGTTTGGCAACAAGTACTTTGCTGGTGCCAAGTTAGAAGACTCTGTTTCCATTGGGAAACGAGTTAAACTGGTAACCAACGCCGGTAGAATGGCTGGATGTGGGCAAGTGGCACACGGATGTGGTGTGGAGATAACAGCAATGGGGAAAGATTACCCTGTGAGGGAAGAAAGTGTCACTGCAGCGGTCTCTGCTTTGTCGTTTGAAAAAGAAACTGTAATTGGGGCCAACCTTCAGTCAGACTTCCGGGTGGGCCGTGGATCAAAAATGTCAGTCAGTGCTAACCTAAATAGTAGAAATTTAGGCAAGATCAGCATTAGGACTAGCACGTCAGACCACGCTGAGATAGCTCTGATAGCAGTTGTCTCGTTGATCCAGTTCATTCTTAGGAGAAGGTCAGTAACAGCTGATAAAGCTGAGCAAGAGATTGACACCTATTTGGATGACTAAATAACAGGTAGTCAGGTACAAGGAAAAGACAATGATTCTATGCTTTAGATGTTCTTCATCATCAGGATTTGCTGCAATTATGTTAATCTAAGGCGAGGTCAATCTAGGGTTCCAACTTGTACAGAATTCTTGTATATGAGCTGGGTATAATGTATGAAGGCAGCATTTTCCATGAGAAGAGCTCCTTCTGCCGATAAGCAATTTTCTAGGTTTTAAGGATGTAATCAGATGCCGTTTTGAGTTTTGACATCACAAAGTTTATTTAGTTTTGAGTACTTTGGTAGGAATGTTTATTTACTTACCTAGCTTATGTTTCCCAAATTTAAAAGATCTCGCTGATAAGAGATTTCACTGCTCAGCGACAAAGATACAACCTTATCTGTATAATGAGGAAACTGCATCACATGATTTTTGTTTGGAAATGGAAATATCATATATTTGATGCTTGGTTTGCTTACAAGATGTGAAAACAATGAAGAACACGCGTATGAGGGGAAAAAAAGACCTTTCGACTCTTCGAAGTCCATATGTTAGTGCAGTGATTGTCACCTGAACGAACCACAGAAAATTATTTACTTTGATCACTGTCCTCTCGAATTCGAACTTTTCTTGCAATAAAAAATTGCAGTGAAAACTTTTTGAATAACAATTTGGTCTCATCACTGGGCTTCCCAAGGCGAACATTTGTCAGCTTTGTTACCAAACTTTAAGGGAGACTCGGCCGACGCTTATCGACCACATCGGCCTTTCAAACTATATTTGGGATTAAGATAGTTTAATCCCCACAGGTAAATCGACAGCTACATTTAAAATCCACACAAAAGGAATGCACATAACACAAATAACTCAATGCGCAAAGGAGAGAAACATAGAACCGACCAGCAGACATAATCAGCAATCATCCGGGGCATAAGAGAGGCAAACCACCACTCGCATTCAACCCAAAGCACAGGACCATAGTAGTAGAGGATATAAACTAGACAGAACACTCCAATTGTAGCTTCACCCATATGCCATCACAGGCAACAAAACGCTGTGTTCTGATGCTACCATATAACGCCGCTACTGATCATGTCTCCATACACCACAGAGGCACCATGTTTTAGCAACATGTACAGAAAGTCTAGGCATTCTTTTATGGACAAGCTGGAGCATCTACGAGGTTGCTCTAAGCTGGGGACCCAAGGTAACCTTTACGAGCTAGAGGCCTCAAAGGTATCAGGCTTATGCTTATCCATCAGGCCCGTCAGGGCTGCGTCCAGCTCCCTCTCCAGCTCCAGCTCCTTCTCCATGTACTCCTTCTTGAGCTTCATCTTCTTCTCCTCATGGACTTTGATCAGCTCATCCCTCTCAGCTTCAAACCCTGCCACATCCTTGACCTGGCAATCAATGAACTTCTGTACATGTTCCTTCCTCCACACGACATGGATGGATTGAGAATAGGAACAGCAACTGGCATGCGCATTGAAATTATGACTAGATGAGATGATTGAGGCAGAGGAAACAAAAGCAATCCTGAGTTCTTGACAACTCATGCATTGCGATGGAGCATTTACACAATTTTTAGTTCCAACAGTTGAGAGTAAGGCATGGTAACATCCAACTATGAATTAATGACACACCTTAGCTTACGATCTTCGGTAGTTCCAGAATCTACATCAAAGCGTCTAGCCTTTGAGCACTCCTCCTGCAGCAACTTCTCAAACAGCTTTTCTTTATCCTCTGTGGCCTTGTGAATATCCTCAATTTGACTATGAAAAAATTCCTCCTGGTACTTCATCTGAAAAGCATGGAAAACAAGGTCAACAACAGGTGGTGAAATCAAAACATGCCAGCATCAATCTTATCACATAAGTATTGAAGTGCAAAATAAAAGTGTGACCCTCACAGCAACAGCAAACTCTTTATCATTTGTTACTAAAGTCATTGACACAAACTTAGATGAAAATAAAACTGTTGATTCTCGGATGTTCATTGGTAAAAAATATAACCACTTGGGTACCCCTTATTACCTCTTGCTCATACTCCAAGTGCTTCTCTTTTGCTTTACTCCTGACAAATATATTCTCTTCCATAGTCTCACGTAGCTTCTGGGTAATAACACCCAATGTTTCTTCTACTGCTTTAGAGCGCTGCTCTGTCTTAGCCACCTTGTTCTTCAGGTAATTCAGTTGTTGGTTGTCTTCACTCATCTGTTTCATCTGCATCACCACCATCTCATTGTAAGACTTCATCTCATACTTCAGACGGGTTTTTCCTGAAATTATAGTGAAGATAAAAATATAGTTAGCAATTGTCGAGTTAAATTGCATAACTGGTACAGCTTGATGTATGTATTTCAAAAACACCCCACTACTTGTTGAACTTGGAGGCTTCACATTTCAATAAACAGGTTACATATTTCAATTCTTTGATTTAACTGCTGTACTGTTTGAAAAGTCATACTACCTGCTACAATTTCTTCACCATTCATAATGAGCACAAACAAGACAACAATGGCACACAAAGAAGTGCTTCAATGATTCGTAAGTTATCAGGAAGTGGTCTGATGGCCATATAATTTGGTTCAAAAGGCCACACTCCAAAAGTTCAGAGAAATCCTCCCTTCCAAGTTTTCACAAAAAAAAAAGAAAGAAATCCTCCCTTCCCAAGCAGGCCAGTGAAGGAGCTGCACTGAAGCGAATGTCCAGAATGATTGGCATATAAAAAGAAGAAAATCTACAGCTTGAGTATCGTTCTTCCTAAAATAAGTGTCATTTTAAGTTGTGCTGCACTGTGAATTAAGTTAGTTGGTGGAAGCGTTGTGAAATATTAGCAAAGATTTTACTGTTATTGCTCTCCAAACAAGATGCTTTAATCTAAGTGTGCATCCAGATTTAGAAATATCAACTGCTCTTGAAAGGGAACAAATCCAAACAGAGGATATAGTGATGCACTTTACAAATTAAATGAAATAAAAGTGATGTTATGTTCCAGCCACCATAAAAACCCTGCTTAGCCTTCATATATCAAACAGGGTGTAAAAAGGAAAGGAAAACAACAGAGGACCAATTATCAGTGGGTGAACAAAATGTTTGCTAGAAGTACCAAGCATAAGAATAGCCATGCACTTTTTAAATTTAAATGAAATAAGCATTAGCAAGTGCTATTGCAAAGCACTACAATTCTAGACAGGGCATAGAGTGATGCACTTCTAAAAAATAAATTGATATAAAACTAACATTGTGCTTCAGCCACCATAGAAGCGATTATAAGCAGAATGTAAAAAGGAAAGACCACAGAGGACCAAGTGCAAATTAAAGTACCATAGTACTGTTCAAACATGCATTACCAGGGGGTGAACAACGATTACTCAAAGTAACAGCCATATAATATTTAAATGAATTGGAAGGATAGAAATATCGAACCTCATGTGTCCTTATTATTACTGTAGCAAAAAATAAAGTTCACGTGTACAGATTGTAATCAGTCTTGACAGACATCATTATTCAAGGCATAAAAGAATTCAAGGAGAAGTCCACTAAATCATGTTGTTTACCAGATAAAAAACATATATACAGAATAGTAACCATTAATTTTGTAAGAAACAGTACCATGGCAATGCTTGTTGAACGCTTCCATATCCTCTTTGCTTGCTAAGAAACCAAATAGCTGCCTTTTCCCACCGCTCATTCCACGGTGCCCAGAGGGACCATAGGCATGACGTGCTTTAGTTGCTGCATATTCTCCGAAATAATCAAGGAGCTCTTGGTTTCCCATGCCCTTCCACTAGATCAGGTCAAAGAACAAACAGAAATCAGAATACGATACAACTTAATTGTATAGCGCTTGAAGAGCTATAAAGGGCTTCTTCTATAAGAACTAAAAAGAAGCATTTATGATCTACACTCAGCTCAAAAAAAATGTGAGAATGCAATTAGCTATAAAATAATAAAGAGGATCAATGTGGCCAACTTAGAATGCACAAGACAAGAATATAGCATCTAGGTAAATAAATATAACACATTATTCATAGTAACTGATCCACTTAGGGACCATATTGCACCTTTGTACAGTCAGATCAAATGCTCTAAGAACATGCACAAGTGTCAAGTTATGCTTAAAAGGGATAGAGGGAACCCAAATGCAAAATCTGTAACATCACAGGAAAGAATACTACAACCATGTTACCTAGTCAATACCAAAACATCATAACCTCCAGTAGACAAGGTACATGGACATAAATATGAAATTATATTTTTTTAAAATCAGTCACCTTATCATCGTCCTCTTTTTCCAAGAAAGTGTTCATAACAATAACCATTGGTGGCCACACTATCTGATAGATAAGCCTTGACTTCTTGTGTACTTTAGTTTGTTACACTTTAGTTGTTAGTTTTTTCAGTCTTTTCAGTCTTGGACTGTTGTAGCTCCAGTCTTGGATTGTTGTAGCAGTAGACAAGTTGGACACTAGTAGCAGTAGGCAATTTGCTTTTGCTTTAGACTAGCTTTACTTGTACCACACTAGGAAGATGCTCTTGGAGCCAACCTGTATCCGTCGAAGCTCTGTTGAGCACTTGTTCTATAAAAGGGGATACAAAGACTAGAGGCAGTTGAAGGCCCTAGCAGAACAATCCTGAGTCCTGTTTCACTGACAATTGGTATCAGAGCTCTGGTTGCTAGAGAGCCAAGAACACCACCTCTCCACTTCCCCAGCCATGTCTTCATCAGCAGAGCGCGCTGCAGCGGCCGCCGGCAAGGCCAAGGCCGTGGCCATCGAGGATGGCGCATCTGTCGCCGGTGAGGGGGCGCAGGGCGGCTCCAACACCCGGGCCGCGCGTCTGCTGGCCGCAGAGGCAGCAGCAGCGGCGGCGGTACAGGCGGCGAGGCAGGCGGCGGCAGCAGCGGAGGAGGCGGCGAGGACCGCACAGGCGCTGCGAGCGGAGATCGCTGCGGAGGAAGAGGAGCAGGTGGAGGAGGGCGCCAGGCGTCCCGAGAGCCCGCACGATCGGAGGGATCGGCGCCGCTCTCTGTCCCCGCGCGACCGCAGGCGAGGCCGCGGCGGCGGGCGCCATGAGTCACGGGATAGGGTGGTCTACCGCGACTCCGGCAGCAGCACGGCGTGACCGATGCTGGACAAGACCAACTACCATGAGTGGTCGCAACTCATGAAGCTGCGGATGCAGGCGCGCGACATGTGGGAGGCCGTCGAGGGAGGTCCGGTCCAGTACCGCGACGACCGGCGGGCGCTCGAGGTGATCGTGGCTGCTGTGCCCAAGGAGATGGGCATCCCGCTCATGGACAAGGCATCGGCAAAGGAGGCGTGTGACGCCATCGCTGCAGCAAGGATCGGCGTGGACAGGGTCCGACGGGCGACGCTGCAGCGACTTCGCCGAGACTGGGAGAACATCGGCATCCAGCCCGATGAGCAAGTCGAGGACTTTGCCATCCGGCTGTCCACTCTGCATCAGCAACTCGTCATCCACGGCGATCGGGACATCACCGAGGAGCGCGTGGTGGAGAAGTACCTGCGATCGGTACCGGCGAAGTACGCGCAGATCGTCGTCGCCATTGAGCAATTCCTCGACTTTGAGGCGCTCACACTCGAGGAGGTGACTGGGAGGCTCAAGGCGGTGGATGAGTACGAGAGGCAAGCACCGATCGGGCCGATGGCCGTCGGAGGGAAGCTGATGTACACTGAGGAGCAGTGGAGAGAGCGCTGGAAGAAGAAAAGGAAGAGCGCTGCCGATGCCGATGGCTCTGCCGATACCGATGCATCGGCACATCGGCAGCAGCGAGGTCGCGGAGGAAGGAATCATCGGAGCTGTGGCGGCGCGCGTGGCCGAGGGCGCGGCGCTGGCCGCGGAGATGGCGGCGGTGTTCGAGGTCCGGGTGACAACTGTGGGCCGAACACCTGCCTCAACTGTAGCTTGGAGGGCCACTGGGCGCGCAATTGCCGATTGCCACGACGAGAGCGCGGCGGAGGCCGCGGCGGTGGAGGTGATCGTGGCGGCCGAGGAGGTGACCGAGGAGAAGGCCACGGTGGCGGTGCTGGAGGCCGCGGTGGCGGTGCTGGCGGATATGCTGGGCGTGCCCAGTACGCCGAGTGCGAAGGAGACGGTGGGCTGTTCATGGCGCACGCGTTCATCGAGCTGGACAAGGGTCCATCGGCATCGGCATCGGCAACTGCATCGGCATCGGTAACCGCCCCATCGGCAGCCTCTCTGGCTGCGCAGGAAGTCGCTCTGGAGGAGCCAAGGGCTCGAGCCTTCCTCGGTACCGATACCGATGAAGAAGAAGAGAAGATGGGAGGATGGTACCTCGACAGCGGAGCAACGCACCACATGACGGGGCGCCGAGAGCTCTTTGCCGATCTGAATACCGATGTCCGCAGTACTGTGCGCTTCGGGGATGCGTCCAAGGTGGACATCCGCGGCATCGGCACCATCGTGTTCCAAGCCAAGACCGGTGAGCAGCGGATGTTGCAAGGCGTGTACTTCATCCCTGCCCTCAAGAATTCGATCATGAGCCTCGGGCAGTTGGACGAAGGCGGTTCCAAGGTGGAGATTACCGATGGCGTGCTGCGCATCTGGGATCGCAGTCGTCGTCTGCTTGCCAAGGTACATCGGCAACCTAACCGCCTCTACATCCTCCACTTGGAAGCTGTGCAGCCTTGCTGTCTCGCCATTCGCAAGGACGACAAGGCGTGGCAATGGCACGAGAGACTCGGCCATCTGCACTTTGATGCACTACGACGCCTGAGCAGAGGAGAAATGGCTCGTGGGATCCCCAAGATCGACCACGCAGAGCAGGTCTGCGACGTCTGCGTCACCACCAAGCAGAAGCGGCGATCTTTCCCGTCGGCATCGGCATACCGTGCCCAGAAGCATCTGGAGTTGGTGCACGGCGATCTCTGTGGGCCGGTGACCCCACCAACATCGGCAGGCAACCGATACATCCTTCTACTGGTGGACGACGCCACCCGATTCATGTGGGCGGCGCTACTGCCGACCAAGGATGCTGCTGGGGAGGCAATCAAGCGCATCAAGGCTGCAGCAGAGGTGGAGAGTGGCTGCCAGCTCAAGGTTCTGCGTACCGATAACGGCGGCGAGTTCACCGTAGCCGAGTTCAACCGCTACTGTGCCGATGAAGGTATAAAAAGGCACTTCAGTGCCCCTCACTCTCCTCAGCAAAACGGAGTTGTTGAGCGCAGGAATCAGACTGTGGTGGCCATGGCGCGAGCTCTGCTCAAGCAGCGCGGTCTACCGGCAAGATTTTGGGGGGAGGCAGTGATGACGGCGGTGCACCTCCTGAACCGTGCCCCGACGCGTGCACTGGAGGGCATCACCCCCTACGAGGCATGGCATTGCCGATCGCCGACGTTGGGCCATCTCAAGGTGTTTGGCTGCGTTGCCTACACCAGGCGCCTGACTCAGCTTCGCAAGTTGGATGACCGCGGCGAGACCGGCGTGTTCATCGGTTACGCGGAGGGCGCGAAGGCATACAAGATCTACGATCCAGTGTCCCAGCGCGTGCGCATCAGCCGCGACGTCGTGTTCGACGAAGGCCGCGGCTGGGACTGGACATCGGCATCAGCAAGCACATCGGCAGAAGGAAGCAGTGACTTCACCGTCGAATATCCCTGGGAAGAGGTGGTGCCTGGATCGGCATCGGCATCACCATCGGCATCGGCACCGCGTTTCACTACACCGGAGCTGACACAAGGTACCGCGCCATCGGCAACTCCTCCATCGGCAGCGGCACCTTCGGCAACGGCTCCATCGGCAACCGCTCCATCGGCAACCGTTCCATCGGCAGCGGCTACATCGGCAATGACCCCATCGGCATCGGCAGCCGCGCCATCGGCAACGAGCGGATCCAGTCCTCGGGTCGAGTACGTGACTCCCCCGGAGGACGATGAAGAAAGGGTGGACGCCTACCATGGCAGTGAGCCACCGCGCTACCGACGCATCACCGACCTCATCGGGAATGAGACCAATCCGCCGCTGGCCCAGAGGCTGTTCGCCGAGCTGAACCTCTCCTGCTCGGGCGAACCGACTACCTACGATGAAGCTGCCGATGATCCAGCATGGCAAGCTGCGATGAAGGAAGAGCTGTGCGCCATTGAGCGCAACGGCACCTGGGAGCTGGTGCCACCTCGAGCCGACCATCGACCGATCACTCTGAAGTGGCTGTTCAAGCTGAAAAAGAGTGCCGATGGAGATGTGATCAAGCACAAGGCAAGGCTTGTGGCTCGGGGTTTTGTGCAGCAAGAAGGGATCGACTATGAGGATGCTTTTGCCCCTGTGGCAAGAATGGAGTCAGTCAGGCTGCTGCTGGCTTTGGCTGCTCAAGAAGGATGGAGGGTCCATCATATGGATGTCAAATCGGCATTCCTCAATGGAGAGCTCAAGGAGGAGGTCTATGTGCGGCAACCACCTGAGTTTGCTGTCCAAGGATAAGAAGACAAGGTCTATCGACTCTACAAGGCATTGTATGGGCTGAGGCAGGCACCCAGGACGTGGAATGCAAAGCTGAACTCAACTTTAATGAAGATGGGGTTCGTTCAGAGCAAGCATGAAGCTGCCATTTACAGAAGAGGCTCAGATGACTCTGTTCTACTGGTCGGAGTCTACGTGGATGACTTGATCATCACTGGAGTCAAGGAAGAGGAAGTGAGGGCTTTCAAGATGGAGATGCAGTCCATCTTCGAAATGAGTGACCTTGGGTTACTCAGCTTCTATCTGGGAATAGAAGTGCAGCAAGGGAGTAGTGGGATCACTCTGAGGCAGAGCCACTATACCAAGAGGATTGTGGAGTTGGGGAGCATGGCCGATTGCAACCCTGCTGCCACACCGATGGAGGAGAGACTGAGGCTGAGCAAGGAGAGCACAGCAGCAGAAGTGGATCCAACACAATACAGGAGATTGGTTGGAAGCTTGAGGTACTTGGTCCACACTAGGCCAGACCTGGCGTTTTCAGTGGGGTTTGTGAGCAGGTTCTTGGAGAGACCGACCACTGAACATCAAATGGCAGTCAAGAGAATTCTCAGGTACGTGGCTGGTACCCTCGACTATGGCCTCCACTTCACTAAGGCACCCTCATCGGCAAGTTCCGCATCGGCAAGTCCCTCATCGGCAAGTCCCTCATTGGCAAGATTCCCATCGGCAAGGTTTCTGGGCTATTGTGACTCGGACTTAGCCGGGGACATTGACTCCAGCAAGAGCACAACGGGCTGTCTTTTCTTCCTAGGCAGCAGTCTGGTCAGTTGGCAATCGGTAAAGCAGAAGGTAGTGGCACTCTCCAGCTGTGAGGCAGAGTACGTGGCCATGACTACAGCAGCAACTCAGGCGCTATGACTATCAAGGCTGCTTGCCGATCTGTTACAAAGGAAGGTGGAAACTGTGGAGTTGAAGGTGGACAACAAATCGGCACTTGCACTTGCCAAGAACCCAGTGTTCCATGACAGGAGCAAGCACATAAGGACCAAGTTCCATTTCATCAGAGACTGCGTGGAAGACGGGAGCATCAAGGCCGATCACATCGGCACAAATGAGCAACTTGCCGATATCCTCACCAAGTCACTTGGAAGAACCAAGTTCGAAACCATGAGAGGCAAGATCGGGCTCAAGAAGATCACCAAGGGTGGCTGAAGCAAGGCTTAGGGGGAGAATTGATAGATAAGCCTTGGCTTCTTGTGTACTTTAGTTTGTTACACTTTAGTTGTTAGTTTTTTCAGTTTTTCAGTCTTGGACTGTTGTAGCTCCAGTCTTGGACTGTTGTAGCAGTAGACAAGTTGGACACTAGTAGCAGTAGGCAGTTTGCTTTTGCTTTAGACTAGCTTTACTTGTACCACACTAGGAAGATGCTCTTGGAGCCAACCTGTATCCGTCGAAGCTCTGTTGAGCACTTGTTCTATAAAAGGGGATACAAAGACTAGAGGCAGTTAAAGGCCCTAGCAGAACAATCCTGAGTCCTGTTTCACTGACACTATCACCCGATCAGTGCTTTCTCGCAGTCCTTTCCATTTCCCAAATTGTTCACCCGCTGGTACCACTGAAGTTCCCCTGCTAGAGAGCTCCTGTTCCAGCAATGCAGCCAATTCTCTGTGAAGCCTAACCCTTTTAGAACCCTTTGTTCTAGCATGAGTCATTAAAGGTTGCAGCCCTTTGTACCAGTCAATTGCCCCAGGTCCATTTTTGCATGCTGGGCAATGCCATGGCTTAGTTTGTTCATTTATCTGTTCGACACTCAATTTATTCAAGTCTTCAAAGAATTCTTTGAACCACTTGTTCGTTTTTCGAGTCTCAAAACTTTTCTCACTTGCATCAGAATAATAATCATCGCTGATATCATCACTCAAATCATCATCATCGTCATCATCTGATATATTGTTGCCATCAACATTTTCCACCTCAGGGACACTACCAGATGGAGGAGCATCATCCTTCTCGGCTTCAGAACCAGATGGGCGAGGCCTGGATTGCCACTGCCAACCATTTGCCAGAGGTGGAGTCACAACAGGGCGCGGTTTTTGTGGTGGCGGTCTAGGATTGCCTCTGTTAACAGCACGACGATCTGAAGCTTGAGCCCCACTAGTCCCAGAAGGGTGCGAAGAACCATTGCCACCCCATGCTGGCCTTGCTGTGTTAGGTGTTGCATTTGTGGAACTCAATGGTGCCCATTGTCTCCCACCAACCTGTCCTGGTTTCTTCGACTTCTTCCCCATGGTCTCCCGGCCACCATCTGTATGCAGGGTAGGATTATGCAGTGTCAGATAAATTTTAATCTCAACAAGTATCTGCCAGTAATGGCAAAGAAGGTCATACTCCACTACAAAACATAATGATGCCAATTAATCAGTGAGGAAAGTTGCAGGAACTAGGTTATAAAATACTTAAAGAAATAAAAATACTTTTATCTATTCAACATAGTAATTTCACAACTATAAGTTCTATCAGTAGCTAATATACTGACCAAAAGCTATTTGCAGATCTAATTGGCAAGAGATACATGCAAGTCACTAAAGGACCAATACAAGTTAAGATAACAACTGGTGGCCACTGGTGCTAATTTCACTAAGCTCAAAGTATGTATAACAATCACAAAAATGCATACAAAATCAATCCTGCAGTAGGGATAACTTGTTGCCATGACATACATCAACCCTTTGACTTGTTAATGAACATAACCAGAGTACCAGATCGACAATGTCAAACCAATGGACAGTAACACAATTTTCCCAAGGATCATTCAGTTATTCAGTGTGTTATCCAGGAAAATGGAACGCAAGGTAAAAAGACAAGCAGCAACAATGAAAAAACAAAAACAATTGACGACCAACACCCATGCAAGTAACCTTATGAGGCAACTGAGTGAGTATCAGACTTGACTAAGAACAATGAAAAAAACCTTTATAAAATTATTTAAAACGTAATCCAAACTCGCAAATAGAAATTGGAATGGTATTAAAAATATCACAAACCAACCACACAAAATGAAAACAAAAGAGTACATACCGATTACATAAATACAGTGACCTAAAAGAGCTGTCACAATTACTAAGACAATAAAATCACCTAACATTTTGTAGCAAAAAAAATGTGACTACCACGGATGAGAACATTAATCCCTTATTTATTTTAGGATAATAAGAAATTGTAGAAATGAAAGGGCCTATTAACTCATAGATCACCGATTCCTTAAATTTAATATTACAATAGTTTCTAACAAATACGCAACAGATTATTAACTCATAGATCACCGATTTCTTAATTGTAAAAGGACCAAAAAAAAAAAAGAGTGCAGGCCTAACAAAATCTGCTTTGCACGGAGCACACGATCCCCAATCCCCAAGTAAATGGCTAAATCCTTGTCACCATCAAAAAGAATTTGGTTAAATCCCACAAAAAAACAAACGCAATAAAATTCAAGAGCAATCCGCCAACCCCGAAGTCCATCCAAGGAGATGAACTCAAATCAAACGACAAAAAAAGCTACACAAGCAACACCATGGATCCGCCCAAAGCACGGTTGAACAACTGGAACGGCCAAACAAACCCACCGATTCCGCTCCCACGCGAAGCAGCATTCGCCCCTCGTCCTCCAAAACCCCAGTCATTCCGAAACAAACCGCCCAAAACCGAGACACACGCGGCCAACCCGCACGCACGAGACGAATCACATCCTCGAAACAAAATACTTCCGCAAATCCACCCTAAGCCCTACCCGACCCTCAAACGATCCAGCATTGCGCGACCCGTCCGCCCACGAACCAGTGGGAGGAAGAGAGGGAGAGGCGGGAGGTTCTCACCGGGTCCAGGAGGTCCGCCCTCGCGACGATCGCCGGAGCCCGACATCTATCGCGCTCTCCTCGCTTCTCCTGGTGGGGTTTTACGAACCACAGGGAGGCCTTTATTAGTTGCCCGTTAGTAGGGTAGCCTCCGGCAAAGGTGACGAATGATGACGCCCTGCTCCTGCTCCCGCTAGTTGTGCTAGAGGAGAGAAGAGTGGAGCAAAAAAAAAAAAAAGACATCATCATGTAAATAGTGCACGAAGAGTGAAATGTCCGAGAGAAATCACAGCCGACTGGCCTACCCTACTACTCCATAGTTGAGAGGAGATCCCACTGGCCTGCTATCTGCCTCCTCCCTAACTAACTAAAACTATATGTTCCTTGCGAACGCGGATTAACGAGTCAACTGCGAGTACCGAGCCATCGAGCAAAGAGACAGGCCCGCATGTTAGCGTGGTTGAATTGGATTATTTAGGATTAAGTCCAGTTTTCACCCCTCAACTATTGCGTCAGTCTAATTCATACCTCTAATTACCAAACCGTCTATTTCTGACACCCAACTATTAAACCGGTTCACTTTTGGCACCTGGGCAGGGACAACGCTGTTTTGACCGACACTAAGTGGTTTTGACCATGTGAGGTCCACGTGTCAACCACTCATGACCTCACTCCATCTCCACAGCCGCACCACCGGACGAGCGGGTGGTTGCGCCATGGAAACGGCGGCGCTTCCTGTCCACCTACTCCTCCTCCCCTCCTGGCCGTCGTCTCCTTCCTTTGGCTCAGGCGTGCAACTTTGTGCCGTCGAGGCGGCGGCCTGCGGCTGCCCCCGTCGCCATGGGCGCTCCCGATGATCGGGCACCTGCACCACCTCGCGGGCGCGCTCCCGCACCGCGCCATGCGTGACCTGGCGGCGCGCCATGGCCCCGTGATGCTGCTTCGCCTTGGCGGGCTCCCCGTCGTAGTGGCCTCCACTGCGGACGCCGCCCGCGAGGTGATGAAGGCGAGGGACCTCGAATTCGCGACGCGCCCCGTGACGCGGATGGTCCGGCTGGTCATCCCCGAGGGCGCCGAGGGGATCATCTTCGCGCGCCTACGGCGACGGGTGGAGGCAGACCCACAAGATCTGCACCGTCGAGCTCCTCAGCGCCTGGCACGTCCAGTACTTCCGGTCCGTCCGCGAGGACGAGGCCGGGCGGCTCTTCCGCGCACCGTCGAGCTCCTCAGCGCCCGGCGCGTCCAGTCCTTCCGGTCCGTTCGCGAGGACGAGGACGAGGCCGGGCGACTCCTCCACGCCGTGGCGTCGGCGGCGGCGCAGGCGCAGGTGGTGAGCCTGAGCAAACTGCTGGCCGTGTACGCCGCTGACTCCTCAGTGCGCGCCATAATCGGTCATACATTGATTTAGTGTTGTTTGAATTTGATAAGGAGGTGTTGTTTGAATTTGATAAGGAGTTAACGATGTCCCTCTGTTCCATCATCATATATTTTTACTGGAACACATAGAGCGTGGTGTTCATCTTGCGGTCAGCGAGGAAGCGGTGGAGGTGTTCCGTGGGGTGGATGGCGTCCTAGAACGCGAACTTGCCGGCATCCGCGCACGTCAACGGGCTGGCCTCGTTGAACATGAACCCCATCTCGAACCGCCCCGTGGTGCCGCAGCACCCAGCCATGACATCCTCAAACCCGTACTCCGCCGGGTCGGCGAGCACGTCCGCCACGGGGCCATACAAATCACCGTAAACTACCCTGGCGCGCCACCAGGTCGCGGAGGCCGGCGTTGAAGTCCCGCGCCACGGCGTTGTACTCCTCGGTGCAGGCACCCGTGGCGGCGTGGCGCTCCAGCGGGAGGCACCCCATGGGCGGGAGCCCGTTGAGGTCGAGCTTGCGCGCGCCCAGCGCGTGCAGCTCGCCGGCGAACGCCTCCGCAACGCCCAGGAGGTAGCCGACGTAGTCTGCCACCACCGCCGCCAGGAATCGGTCGCGTTCATGGACTGGTCGAGGAGCACGGGGAGAGCAGAGTAACTGACGATGGCGGCGACAAGGGAGGACCTGCTCGACGTGCTGCTTCGGATTCAGAGGGAAGGTGACCTGCAGTTGTCCGGTGGCGCGGCTGTGGAGATGGAGTGAGGTCATGAGTGGTTGACACATGGGCCCCACATGATCAAAACCACCTAACGTCGGTCAAAACAGTTTTACCCCTGCCCAGGTGCCAAAAGTAATCCGGTTTGATAGTTGGGTGTCAGGAATAGACGGTTTTGTAATTGGGGGTATGAATTAGATTGACGCGATAGTTCAGGGGTGAAAACTGGACTTAATCCGATTATTTATGGTTTGAATTGGGTTTGATACTAGTAACAGACGTCTACCTTGGATTGTGCCAGTGGATCAATCATATTTTGTAAAGAAAAAATCTACTTAACCCCATCAACTTAATGGTTGTCTTCAACTCCTCACCTATAAAACCAGATATTCAACCTCTTAAACTATTGAAAATCATCTAAATAACTCCTAAAACGGTTTTGAAAGTGGTTTTGCAAATGTGACACATGAAAAAGTCTATATAACCCCTAACATATTAAGGGTTGACTACATGACCTCAATTATAAAATATAATACTTCTGGTTAGCGTCTGATCACTGTTGCGTATCAAACCCTAAGCGAACAGTGTCATTGTTACTCAGCCTGGGCATTCGGTATTTACCGAACCGATCAGTTTGGTACTTCGGTTCCTAGCTAAATTCGGTTCCTCGAAAGTAGGTACCAATCGGTTCTTTAAAAAAATCGGTACCGAGGAAAATCGGTTTCGGTATTTTCGGTTCGGTTTCGGTATTTACCGAAAGTACCGAATTGATTACATAGACATGTAATAGCAAGTTCAAAAGTCAATTTTTACATAATTTTAACATGATTTATAAAGAATCATAGTGTCAAATAAGTACATATAAAAGTCCACAAGACTATAAGAATAGAGTATCATAAATACATAATATAATAATCTACAATAGTACTATTAATAATATAAGAAACTCACATTTCAGCACATTTCGGTAAATTCGGTAAACCGAGGTAAAGGACCGAATGTACCTCGGTAAATTCGGTCCCTCGGAATTAGGAACCGAACATAGTACTGAAAATTCCGGTTTCGATATTTTCGGTTCGGCATTTGGTTCTCGGTATTTTGTGCCCAGGGTGAATTGTTACGTCTCATGGCCTCCTACAACATCATCCAATGAAATTCCAGCTTCTGCTGCATGGTACCTAAGTCACATCAGGGGATAACCATATCATCCAATGACTCTACCAACAACGCACGATGCCACTTTGAACACTACATTCATTTTGAATTCGAATTTCTTTACTAACGAGGTTGACTCTAATAATCTTTGGGCTATTCCTGAGTTACCTACTGCTAAGTTTGACAAGTGTGCACCACACCAAGCATATTAGACACATCTAGATCAATCTACTTGTTCATACCCTTTTATAGTACGGCCAAAGGAAAAACAGAGTCGTAAACTAATATAAGTGTCTCTCCAACGTCAAATGACACTTAGAAGTCTATCCTTAACCTTGTCGTCCATCCTTTAAAAACCGAAATGAATTTCATCAATAGGTGTATGAATACCATTGATTGCCCAAACAATCATCATTATTGTGACATAACTCAATTTGCCTATGTAAAATACATGTTAGTCACAATAATCTTATGTCTTATTAATCACTAAAACCCAATAGGGGTCTAGATGCTTCTAGGAGGGTCGGCCTACCTACTACCAGCATCGTTCTCCCGCATCTTTTGTAGGCAGGTGGATCCACTCCTTAGGGTCATAGTTGTACATGTTTAGGGTCAAGTTGATATACATGTGTTGCCTTGTGGACCCTTTGATCTATGTGGTTCTCCTTTGCGGTTCTCCGGATGTAACTACCATTGAATCCAAGGTTCAGATGGTTTTCTCATCTGTATGGTGGATTCTAATGTGTTTCATAGGTCTTAGGGTTCGTCTGCCAAGCCTTTGGAAGGATTGGTTGACCTCCCAAATGGTTCTTTATTCATTTTTCGCCAAAATTCTCCTACATGCAAATAATCATCAAAACTCATGGAAATACTTAGTTTAAACCGCTACACCTATGTTGGTGATTGAATTAAAGGATAAATACATGTTATATTGATAATTTATGATTGACTTTAACGATCGTCAACAATCCTATTTTAATTTACTAATAGTATAGGTGTGTCCTATTTTTTAGTCCTATATTGAAGTGGCACTCCACTCGGCGAGCTAGGTGAATAAAGATGCTATGCGTTTTTCAAGCTAGGTGTGAAAGAAAAGGCAACAGACCAAAGCATAGGACTATTTTAGAAACAAGATAACGGGTTAAAGGTAAATGATTTGCTCTTTAATAGTCTATTTGTTCCAAATTATAAATCGTTTTTGTTGTTCCAAATTATAAGTCGTATTTGATTTTCTAGGTACATGCTTTTGTTATGTATCTAGATAGTATAATATCTAGATACATAATAAAAGAGATGTATCTAGAAAAGATAAAATGACTTATAAATTGGAACAAAGAAAGTATGAGGTTGAGAATATTATTATTACTATTATTATCTTTTCTAGCTAGAAACAACTTGAGTGAGGGGAATTTTATTATTTTCAAAGTCATATGCATTAATTGCATTAATTTTATTTTATTTATTAAACATGAGAGTGTTCACTTGAGCCATGGTCACATATGGCATTGTTGAGCGCTTGTGGTCCAATGGAGCAGTTGATGATCAGCCTTCCTAGGTCATCTTTCTTGATGGTGAAGGGAGGGTCCAAAATTGGAGATCCTCTAGAGCTCAGAGTGAACCCAAACCTCGTTGTGACCAGATTTATGGTTTTCACTATCTCTTTAGACTTTTCCATGATTTTTTTTCTTTTTCAAAGGATGGTATTGTGGCTGCTAATTAAGCTAATTGGGTTTTTAGCATCTTATTGAAGCTAAGATTATTCTTTAAAGCATCTTGTCATTGGCATACAACTTTTTATTAATGTTACCATTTATTTTACCTTGACCAAAAACAAGATCTTTAAGAAAAGCTTGATTATTGTTATAACAATTGTAATTGCTACCTCCTTATTTGTTGTTGGAGTGTTGATTCCATGCTTGATTCTGTTGTAGACGATATTCATTATTATTGTTGATAGAGTTAGTATCTTCGTGTATTTTAGGACGTATCCTGAATGTCCAGTCGCATCACAGACTTCACATGTCATGCGAGAATACATGGCTTACACAGCTTCTTCGGCGCTCAGCTTCTCACTGTCTTTAGCCAATATGCAAATTTCTACTCCCTCCGTCCCAGAAAAAAATGTTGTTTTCGCTTCCCAAGAAACATCTTTGACTAATTATATATTAAAAACTATTAATATTTATGATATATAATTAGTATCTAGTTTTTTAATAAATTTATTTGGAGATTCAAATGTTACACGTATTTTCTATAAATTGAGTCAAACTTGTGGCACGAACACCCAAAACGACACTTTTTATGGGACGGAGAGAGTATGTATTAAGGATGTACTCAGATATAGTTTTAAGTTAACATCACATAAAGTTTATTAATTTATTTTACTACTTCCATAGGAATGTTTATTTAGGCCATGTTTGGTTCTTCAGACTTAATAAAAGTTTGTATTGGTGTTTGATTCAATGGTCTTGTATAGGCTTAACCTCATTTAATACACCCTATCAAAGATCATACTACCCCTGTCTGAAGAGTGAGAGAGAGAGCGTCGATAGGCAATAAATGAAGGGCAAGGACTGTCAATTGTAGCCCAAAAGTCTCCATAAGCCTCACCCCTTAAGACTACTGGTCAGCCTAAAAAAGTCTCTAAATAAGTCCCCAGTGCTTGGTTCAAATAGACTAAAAAGGACTTAAAATAAGTCTTTAGTCCCTTTTCAAGAGAAACCAAACAGACCCTTATTTACCTAGATTCGGTTTCCCAATTTTAAAAGATCTCACTGGTAAGAGATTTCACTGCTCATTTATCTGTATAATGAGGAAACTGTAACATCACATGGTTTTTTGTTCACATATAATTTAGTTGATGCTTTGTTTGCTTGCGGGAGGTGAAAGCCATGAAGAGCACGCGTCTGGCATTGGATACTTTGAAGAGCACCTAATCGAACCATAGAAAGCTTATTTACTTTGATGATTATTACTTGTGTCGTCTCGAATTCAAACTTTTCATGCAAAAAAATAATCCAGTGCAAACATTTTGGAAACAATTAGCACTCTTATAACTGGGCATTGCCGAGGCGAACATTTTCGCAGTTCGGGGTTACTAAACTTTCAGTGTGACTCAGGTCTCAGACGATGC
This sequence comes from Microstegium vimineum, assembly GCA_022036555.1. Classification (NCBI taxonomy): domain Eukaryota; kingdom Viridiplantae; phylum Streptophyta; class Magnoliopsida; order Poales; family Poaceae; genus Microstegium; species Microstegium vimineum. The sequence continues at coordinate 28,424,600 of CM039130.1, forward strand.
GTTTCGACCACATCGGCCTTTCAAACTATTATATTAATTGGAATACAATAAGATAGTTCAATCCCCACAAGTAAATCGACAGTAACACGACAAATTTATCGAAAAGGGATGCATATAAAACACCAATAACACAGTGCGCAAAGGGAAAAAAAAACATAGAACCGACCAACCCTCTATGCAGGTCAATCCTACAACTAGTTGAATCAGACACTTCGAGACGTAATCAGTAATCATCGGGAGCATAAGAAAGGCAAACCATTGCGTCAAAAAAAAAAGAAAGGCAAACCACCACTCGCATTCAAACCAAATCGCAGGACCATAGAGGATATAAATTAGACCAGTTGTAGTTTAACCCATATGCCATCACAGGCAAAACGCTCAGTGTTCAGATGCTCCAACCACACACTACGACTGGGATACTACTACGGCCACCATATAACGCGGTGCTGGTCATGTCTCCATATCACGCTGTCACCATTGTTTTAGCAACATCTACTGAATGTCTAGGCATTCTTTTATGGATATAAGCAGGAGCAACAACGAGATTGCTCCTAAAAGCTGAGGACCTAAGGTAAGCGCTTAGCTGCTGAAGCCCCTTTACGAGCTGGAGGCCTCAAAGGTATCTGGCTTGTGCTTCTCCATCAGGCCCGTCAGGGCTGCGTCCAGCTCCTTCTCCAGCTCGAGCTCCTTCTCCATGTACTCCTTCTTGAGCTTCATCTTCTTCTCCTCATGGACTTTGATCAGCTCATCCCTCTCAGCTTCAAACTCTTCCACATCCTTGACCTGGCAATCAATGAACTTTTGTACATATTCCTTCCTGCACAAGACATAGATGGATTGAGAATAGGAACAGCAACAGACATGCGCAATGAAATTATGATGTCTAGATGAGATGAATCAAGCAGAAAACAAAAGCAATCCTGAGTTCTTGACAACTCATGCATTGCGATGGAGCATTTACACAATTTTTAGTTCCAACAGTTGAGAGTAAGGCATGGTAACATCCAACTATGAATTAATGACACACCTTAGCTTACGATCTTCGGTAGTTCCAGAATCTACATCAAAGCGTCTAGCCTTTGAGCGCTCCTCCTGCAGCAACTTCTCAAACAGCTTTTCTTTATCCTCTGTGGCCTTGTGAATATCCTCAATTTGACTATGAAAAAATTCCTCCTGGTACTTCATCTGCAAAGCATGGAAAACAAGGTCAACAACAGGTGGTGAAATCAAAACATGCCAGCATCAATCTTATCACATAAGTATTGAAGTGCAAAATAAAAGTGTGACCCTCACAGCAACAGCAAACTCTTTATCATTTGTTACTAAAGTCATTGACACAAACTTAGATGAAAATAAAACTGTTGATTCTCGGATGTTCATTGGTAAAAAATATAACCACTTGGGTACCCCTTATTACCTCTTGCTCATACTCCAAGTGCTTCTCTTTTGCTTTACTCCTGACAAATATATTCTCTTCCATAGTCTCACGTAGCTTCTGGGTAATAACACCCAATGTTTCTTCTACTGCTTTAGAGCGCTGCTCTGTCTTAGCCACCTTGTTCTTCAGGTAATTCAGTTGTTGGTTGTCTTCACTCATCTGTTTCATCTGCATCACCACCATCTCATTGTAAGACTTCATCTCATACTTCAGACGGGTTTTTCCTGAAATTATTGTGAAGATAAAAATATAGTTAGCAATTGTCGAGTTAAATTACATAACTGATACAGCTTGATGTATGTATTTCAAAAACACCCCACTACTTGTTGAAACTTGAAGGCTTCACATTTCAGTAAACAGGTTACATATTTCAATTCTTTGATTTAACGGCTGTACTGTTTGAAAAGTCATACTACCTGCGGTCACAATTTCTTCACCATTCATAATGAGCAATGGTTTATCACTTATCAGTCAAGAGTGGGTGATGTATTTTCACAAACAAGACAACAATGGCACACAAAGAAGTGCTTCAATGATTCGTAAGTTATCAGGAAGCGGTCTAATGGCCATATGATTTGGTTCAATAGGCCACACTCCAAAAGTTCAGAGAAATCCTCCCTTCCAAGTTTTCAAAAAAAAAGAAAAAGAAAAAAGAAATCCTCCCTTCCCAAGCAGGCCCTTGTAGGAGCTGCACTGAAGTGAATGTCCAGAATGATTGGCCTATAAAAAGAAGAAAATCTACAGCTTGAGTATCGTTCTTCCTAAAAATAAGTGTCATTTTAAGTTGTGCTCCACTGTGAATTAAGTTAGTTGGTGGAAGCGTTGTGAAATATTAGCAAAGATTTTGCTGTTATTGCTCTCCAAACAAGATGCTTTAATCTAAGTGTGCATCCAGATTTAGAAATATCAACTGCTCTTGAAAGGAAACAAATCCAAACAGAGCATATAGTGATGCACTTTACAAATTAAATGAAATAAAACTGATGTTATGTTCTAGCCACCATAAAAACCCTACTTAGCCTTCATATATCAAACAGGGTGTAAAAAGGATAGGAAAACAACAGAGGACCAATTATCAGTAGGTGAACAAAATGATTTGCTAGAAGTACCAAGCATAAGAATAGCCATGCACTTTTAAATTAAAATGAAATAAGCATTAGCAAGTGCTATTGCAAAGCACTACAATTCTAGACAGGGCATAGAGTGATGCACTTCTAAAAAATAAGTTCACATGTACAGATTGTAATCAGTCTTGACAGACTCATTATTCTAGGCATAAAAGAATTCAAGGAGAAGTCCACTAAATCATGTTGTTTACCAGATAAAAAAAAACATATATACAGAATAGTAAGCATTAATTTTGTAAGAAACAGTACCATGGCAATGCTTGTTGAACGCTTCCATATCCTCTTTGCTTGCTAAGAAACCAAATAGCTGCCTTTTCCCACCAGGTACAAATCGAACATTGCGTTGCTGCCATGCATTCCTGTCTGTACATTGATTAACGAAGTGCCTATGCAGACGTTCAGCTTCCAAGTAGCCCACAGCTGAGCATTCAAATATTAACACGCTCATACCACGGTGCCCAGAGGGACCATAGGCATGACGTGCTTTAGTTGCTGCATATTCTCCGAAATAATCAAGGAGCTCTTGGTTCCCCATGCCCTTCCACTAGATCAGGTCAAAGAATAAACAGAAATCAGAATACAATACAACATAATTGTATAGCCCTTGAACAGCTATAAAGGACTTCAATAAGATCTAAAAAGAAGCATTTATGATCCACACGACCACACACAGCTCAAAAAAATTGATAATGCAATTAGCTATAAAATAATAAAGAGGATCAATGTGGCCAACTTAGAATGCACAAGACAAGAATATAGCATCTAGGTAAATAAATATAACACTTATTCATAGTAACTGATCCACTTAGGGAGCATATTGCACCTTTGTACACTCAGATCAAATGCTCTAAGATGCATAAAAGGCATAGAGGGAACCCAAATGCAAAATCTGTACTTAGAATTTCACAGGGGAAAAATACTACTAATATGAAATTACACATAAACAATCAGTCACCTTATCATCGTCATCTTTTTCCAAGAAGGTGTTCATAACAATAACCATTGGTGGCCACACTATCTCCCGATCAGTGCTTTCTCGCAGTCCTTTCCATTTCCCAAATTGTTCGCCTGCTGGTACCACTGTAGTTCCCCTGCGAGAGAGCTCCTCTTCCAGCAATGCAGCTAATTCTCTGTGAAGCCTGACCCTTGTAGAACCCTTTGTTCTAGCATGAGTCATTAAAGGTTGGAGCCCTTTGTACCAGTCAATTGCCCCAGGTCCATTTTTGCATGCCGGGCAATGCCATTGCCTAGTTTGTTCATTAATCTGTTCCACGCTCAATGCATTCAGGACTTCAAAGAACTCTTTGAACCACTTGTTCATTTTTCGAGTCTCAAAACTTTTCTCATTTGCATCAGAATCATAGTCATCACTGGTATCATCACTCAAATCATCATCATCATCTGATGCATTGTTGCCATCAACATTCTCCACCTCAGGGTCAGAACCAGATGGAGGAGCATCATCCTTCTCGACTTCAGAACCAGATGGGCGAGGCCTGGATTGCCACTGCCAACCATTTGCCAGAGGTGGAGTCACAACAGGTCGTAGTGTTTGTGTTGGCGGTCTAGGGTTGCCTCTGTTAGCAGCACCACGATCTGATGCTTGAGCCCAACTCGTTCCATAAGAGTGCGAAGAACCATTGCCACCCCATGCTGGCCTTGCTGTGTTAGGTGTCGCATTTGTGGAACTCCATGGTGCCCACTGTCTCCCACCTACTTGCCCTTGTTTCTTTGACTTCTTCCCCATTGTTTCCCAGCCACCATCTGTATGCAGGGTAGGATTGTGCAGTGTCAGATAAATTAATCTCAACAAGTGTCTGTGAGCAATGGCTAAGAACTTCATACTCCACTATGAAACACAATGATGCTAATTAATCCGTGCGGAGAGTTGCAGAATTAGGTTATAAAATAAATAAATAGATAAAATACTTTTACCCATTCAACATAGTAATTTCAGAACTAACAAAGTTCTATCAGTAGCTAATATACTGACCAAAAGCTAGCTGCAGATCTAGTTGTCAAAAGATACATGCAACTCATTATAGGACCAATACATGTTAAGATAACAATTGGTGGAAACTGGTGCTAATTTCACTGGCTCAAAGTATGCATAACAATAACAAAAATGCATACAAAATAAATCCTGCATTCGGGATAACATGTTGCCATCACAAAAAGTAAATTACATACATCAAGCCTTTCACTGTTAAAATGAACATATCCAGAGTTTACCAGATCGATAAATGTCAAGCCAATGTGCAGTAACATAATTTTCCCAAGAGTCATTCAGTTATTCAGTATGTTATCATCAGGACAGTGGAACACATGCTAAAAAGACAGCAGCAGCAATGGAAAAAAAAAAATTGACTACTGGCAACCACCTTATGATGAGACAACTGAATGAGTATCAAACTTGACTAAGTACAACGAAAAAAACTTTACAAAATACACAACATATCTTGAACCCCTATTCAAGACATAACCCAAACTCACGAATAGAAATCAGAACAATGATATAAAATGTCACAAACAAACCACAGAATGAAACCTAAGAGTACATACCAATTAAACAAGGACAGTGAACTAAAAGAGGCGTCAAAATATCCTGCAATTACTAAAACAATTAAAATCGCCTAACATTTTAATAAAAAAAAACAACTGCCACGGATGGGAACTTTAATCCCTTATTTATTTTATTTAGGATAATATGAAATTGTAGAAATGCGAGGGTCTATTAACTCTTAGATCACAGATTTCTTAAATTAATATTAATAGTGCATTAGTTTCTAAAAAGTAAGCAACAAATTATTAACTCATAGTCACCGATTTCGGTGAAGGACAAAAATAAAAAGAGGGCAGGCCTAACAAAATCTGCTTTGCACGGACCACACAATCCCCATGTAAATGGCTAAATTCTTACCCCTCCTAAAAAAAGGTTAAATCCCACAAAAAAATGCAATAAAATTCGAGAGCAATCCGCCAAACCCCAAATCCATCCAAGGAGACGAAACAAAATCTAACGATGAAAAAAAAAAGCTACATAAGCAGCACCATAGATCCGGCAAAGCGCGGATGAACAACTGGGGAACGCCCAAGCAAACCCCCACCGATTCCTCACCCACGCGAAGCAGCATTCCGCATTCCGCATTCGCCCCTCGTCCCCCAAAACCCTGGTCACTCCGAAACAAACCGCCCAAAATCGAGCGACGGACGCGACCAACCCGCACGCACGAAACGAAACAGATCCGCGAAACAAAATTCCCCAGAAATCCACCATTCCACCCAAAACCCTACCCGACCCCCCGTCAAACGATCCGGCATTGCGCAATCCATCCACCCACGAACCACAGAAAAGAGGAGGGGGACAGGCGGGAGGTGCTCACCGGAACCCGACGACCCGCCGCCGCGACGATCGCCTGAGCCCGACATCGATCGCGCGCTCCTCTTTTCTCTCCGCTACGGCGTGGTTGGGGGTTTTACGTTTGCAGGGGGGAGACGCCTTGGCAGTGTGCGGAAGTGCGGGGCCGGGGGGGTCATATGGACGGCACCACCCCTCGAGGTGCGCGCGGGATTGTTCCTTTCACTCGCCGCCCCATCCGCCTCTCCCCAGACGACACAACTCACTGACGGCATGGGCCATGACAGTGGGTCCCGACATGCAGTTGTGAGGGTAGGCTCTGGTGATGGTGACGAATGATGGGTTCCACGCGGCCACCTTCGCGAAAGGATATCATGCATTCATGCGCGATCAATAATGGGTGGCGGGTCCCAGTGAACCCTCATCCTCTTGAGTCCTGACTGCCAGTTCCTCGTGAACGTGAGGGTCAACGAGTCAACTGCAGGATCGCCGAGGAAATGGGGACGGCCCCGCGTGTCTGCGTGGTTAAAGTTGGCTCAGGCTTTTATTCAGTGGATTTGGATCATTCATGGTTTGGATTGGGTTTGATTATGGCTTCATATTCATTTGGTGAGAATCTGAACGTAGCTTTGATGAGGATCAGGGAGACCAAGAGAAATTCATGCCGAAGGTGTTTCTTTTGGTGAGAATCTGAACTTTGATTGTGGAACATGTACTTCTTACCTTGTTTGCTCTTCAACCCACTGAATGTCGAGGGGGTCTAGGTTATAGGATGAGAGGATGAGTATGTTCACCAATAACTGATGAAGAGTGAGCATCTTTCAATCTACAATTACACCCCTCCCCATCTTAAGACTATTGGCTCCTGATATTTTAGATAAATGATAGTTTTTCCTAAGGGCACATGCCCTCAGGGTGTGGACCGTTAGATTCGCTCCTAGATTCGTGCGTTGTCTTCTTCCTCTAACCCTTCACACTCTTTGTTTGCTTTGTCTTTGATGTCTATGACAGAGGAACAAGTGGAGGCTCTTGGAGATGACGAGCTGGCTTTGGTCATCACTAGGTTCTCACAGTTTCACAACAACCGTTTGAACCGACGACGTGGTGGCTCGGTTAAGGGGTGCTACCGTTGCGGCGATGAGGATCATTTCATCGCAAACTGCCCCAAGAAAGCTGCGGGTGACTTCACCAAGCGCAAGGACAAGCGCGAGCACCGCTTTGAGGATAAGCACAAGGCCAAGGGGCGGCCACAACCAAAGATCCTCGAAGAAGGTGATCGACAAGGTAAAGGCCAAGCACCGAGCCTTCCTCGCCTCCCTCAGTGACATTGATGCCTCCATTGATGGGGGTTCTTCTTCGAGCGATGATGATGAGTCGAAGGGAAAGGTTGAGGACAAGCTCAACGGCCTCTGCTTCTACGCCAACGCCAAACACGGTGGCTTTTGCACCATGGCGATTGAAGAAGGCAAGGTCGGCAAGCGCAAGGATGACTCCGACTACGACTCCAACACACCCGAGGTATCACCAACCATCGAATCCCTCTCTCTCGAGCTTGAGTCTCTGAACGACACCTTGCTTAGTCAGGATGCTTTGCTCAAGCATGCCGCTTGTGAGAGGAACAATTTCAAGGCAAAGTACCTAGCACGCTTCATGAGCTAGAGTTTGCTAGGGCACAAGTGATGGTTACGGAGGAGGTAGAGTGTGATGCTTGTGCCATCCACATGTCTGATCTTGTCACACTCCAGGACAAGTATGACACTCTACTTGAGGAGATTAGTGAGCTGAAGGCTAGGCCTAGCTTACTTGATGCGTGCAAGTCTTGCTTAGGCTTGCGTTCTGAGCTGACACAGAAGGATGCTAGGATCGTTGTGTTAGAAAAGGTCAGCTCAGATAGCACTAGAGAGTCGGATCGCTTTGAGGCTTTGGAGCTTGAGATCACGTCGTGCAGACATGACAAGATGCGTACCAAGGAAGAAAACACATATCTTCGGTCCATCTTGAGCTGGGTGTCTTGCCGAGAGCAGCAATTGGGGATGATGCTCAGCCAATGCAAAAGGGCTGGCAGCATGGGAGTAGGCTTTGCTATAGGTGGGAAGGACGATAGCATGTTCCGTAAGATCGGTGAGTGCAATGGTTTGAGCGAGAGTGAAAAACCCACCACAGCTCCCAAGTTTACCAAGATCACCCCACCTAAGCCTACCAACCCCTCTGAGTTTCCTATGAGAGATGGTGTGTTTGAGGAGCCACCCAAAACCACTCCACAGAAGCAAGTGTGGATTGCCAAACCGAATCATCTTCGGAACCCACTTGACACCCTGCCAGATATCTCTAGCGATCCCCTTCCTAAGAAAGCTAAAGCCACCCAACCCAACAAGAGAGTGCCTACCAAGAGTGTGGTGAGGTACCACTATGAGTATTGTGAGCGGGATGAGCCTTGACTGAGTTTTGCTTTAGGAGGAAGAGAGACGATCGACAACAGGTTGAGTTGAACAACCGGGACATGTACCACCCACCAGTTGGGATGCGTGAACCAGAAGTTCAGAGGCGCACTACTGTTGGCACAAATTATGATCAACTTTTTCATAACCAAAATGCTGCCATCAACCTCAGGATCAAAAATAAACAAAACACATCATGAACATATTTTATCAAATAACTAGTTCCACATGTCCATGAGTGTTTGAATGCAGGAATAAGTAAATGGAGCAAAGGAGAGCCAGTGGGACCCACATAGGGGGTCGGCCAACCACCCTATGGTCCCACCTAGCTCCCATCTCAGCCATGATCCAAGAGAGGCACTCTAGAGTGAAATCCAACCATTGGATCACTCTGTGTTTTCTCTCAACGGCTGAAAGCCCAAGTTTGGTTTTGGTTAATTGATGACACCTATGAACTAACCCTATTGTTAAGTGAATGATCAAGATAGGGTGAACCAAATTGACAAGTGGAGCTAGATGAAGGATCATGATAAATCAAGTGCTCCATGACTAAGGAAAAGAAGAAAGAGAAAAACAAAAATGGGCTCAAGGCAAAGGTATATCTATAGGGCCATTTTTGGTTTAGTGATCAAGACACTATAGAGAGTGTGATCACATTTAGGATAGATAGCCGTACTATCAAGAAGGGAAAACTCGTGTCGATTGCGGTTATCATGTGCCACTAGGTTTGCATTTGCATTCATATAAAATGAACCTAAGTGACATGAAATGAAATTAAATCCAAGATAATTTCATGAAAAGGCTAACACAGGGCACAAGTGTTTGGATCTCATGGTGTTAGCACTTGAAGACTTGGAGAAGAAGAAGCAGCTCGGTTTTGCACTTGGAAGGGCTCCGGACGCAGGGTCCGGACGCTGGCAAGATGCTGTCCGGACCATTGGACATGCGACCGGAAGCTTACCCTTACTCGGTAGGCGGCGCACAGGTGATCCGGACAGAGATCAGTGTCCGGACACAGGACTCCGGTTGCGCGTCCGGATGTTTTCTGCTCTCTGGAAGCTCTCTGTGTAGATCCGGACTCAGGCTTCGTTGGTCCGGACCCACACTGTGGAGTGCGTCCGGAGGCGACGTGACGGCTCTCAGTGAAGGCGTGAACAGCGAATTTCAAATGACAGGCAGACCGTACGCAGGTGCTTTGGTCCGGACACCAAGTTTCGCGTGTCCGGAGGGTGCGTCCGGACTGGAAGACAGAGGTGCTGCAGCTCGGTCAGAGAAGGGTCCAGATGCCACCAATGATCCGGACCCCCATACATGTTGCGTCCGGAGGCACGCAGACAATGGCATAGAAGGAGGCAAACGGCTAGCTCTTGTGTGTGAGCTATATATATGTTTTGGCTGGCCTCTTGGGATCACTCTTGCACCTCCCATTCATTCTCACTCTTTGTACTTGCTTGAGATAGCCCACAACTCATCTCTCTTTGCTTTGCTTGCTAATTCATGAGAGTTTAAGTGAACCAAGTGTTTTGATCTTTGCATTGCATCTTAGTGGCACTTGGTCATCATCATCGCCGCGGTATTTCTTGTTATTCTTGGTGTTTGCCAACACCTAGACGGCTTGGTGATTGTGGAGAAGCTTCGGCACGTGTTGGTGATTGTTCATGGCCGGCTTCATCGACTTGTGAGAGGGCTTGTACCCACCTCGGCAGAGCGCGAAAGGGTAACTCTAGTGAATTGCTCGTGTCATTGAGTTACTCTCATTTGGGTGAATTCTTGTGGCGCCCGGGTAGTGGGCTAGGATTGTGATCGCCTATTAGCCACCGAATCACCACTTGAGTAGTCGACACAATGGGGACTAGCTTGGTGGCAACCAAGTGAACCTCGGGAGAAAAATTCTTGTGTTCATCTTGTCTCCCGGATACTCATTGGTTTTCATTGTGATTGATTCTTCATATTGACTTCCTTTGATCACAAGGCATCGGTATAACAATCACCCTTATCCTTGCATTTACTTTCTTTCATATCTTGTCTAGTTAGCTTGTTAGTTGTTTTAGCTTGCTTGAGCTAAGTGCCTTAGGTTCTTGCTATTGTGTGTAGGCACTTAGTTAACTAGAATTGCTTAGATAGGTGGCTTTGCATCCCTAAGTAGAGCTAGAGCAAAAGCTTTGCTTAAGTGTTATTCCAACCTTTGCTCTAGTGATTTGTAGATTTTTTATTAGGATATTCACCCCCCTCTAGCCATCTAGGACCTTTCAAGTGGTATCAGAGCCGTGGTCACCGCTATTATCAAGGCTTAACAACCTTCGGTGTTAGTGATGGCTAAAGTTCAATTCAACCATGTGGGGAGCAAACCACCAATGTTTGATGGCACCTCGTTTGATTATTGGAAGAGGAAAATGAAGATGCATCTAGGCTCAATACATGAGAAGGTGTGGAGTGTGACCGAACATGACTTTGTCATTCTTGATGAAGCCGCTCCCACACCTAGAGAGCAAGAGAACCGACAATGCAACACTATGGTTCTCAATGTGATATACAATGGCATTGAATCAAAAGTGTTTGAGCAAATCAAGGATCTTGAGAAGGCAAGTGAAGTGTGGAAGAGACTTGAGGATACATATGAGGGCACCGCCACCGTGAAGAATGCCAAGTTGTATATGCTCAAGGACAAGCTATCTCATTTCAAGATGAAGGATGATGAGTCTATCCCGGAGATGTTTCATAGGCTTCAAGTGATCATCAATGATCTCAAGAGCTTGGGTGAGAAGGTCAAGGATGAAGACTTCTCAAACCGCTTCCTTGGTTGTTTGCTCAAGAAATACAAAACTTTGAGGCAAATAATTAGGAGATGGTTTGGACAAGATCACTCCCAATGAAGTGCTTGGAGAAATCATGACCGAAGAGCAATATAATGAAGAAAGTGAAGAAGAAGAGGTCAAGGAAGAAAAAATAGAAGAGCTTAGCATTCAAGGCATCATCATCCAAGAACAAGGGCAAAGCAAAGAAGCAAGAATCAAGTGATGATGAAGAAGCTAGTGACCTTGATGATGAGATGATGGCTCTCTTTGTGCGCAAGTTTGGCAAGTTCATGAAGAAGAAGGGCTATGGTGCTAGAAAGAGAAGAGATAACTTCAAGAGCAAAGAATATGAGAAGAGATGCTACAAGTGCAAGAGCACCGGTCATATAATTGCAGATTGTCCCAATCATAGTGATGATGATGAGAAGAAGAAGAGTAATCATGACAAGAAGGAGAAGAAGCTATCCTTCACCAAGAAGAAGAAGGGTGAATCTATATGGTGACTTGGGATAGTGACGATTCTTCCAATGATGATTCTAGTGATGATGAGAAGAAGAAGTCCAAGAAGAAGGCATTGGCAAGCATTGCTATCAACAACAAGCCATCTATCTTGGACATTCCATCATGTTTCATGGCTAAGCCATCCAAGGTACAATCTCATGATGATAGTGATAGTGATAATGGTAGTAGTGATGATGAGGAGGAGTACTCCAAGGAAGAACTAGTAGATATGATGAAGCAAACTTATGCTTGCTTTGAGACAAAGAGGAAGGAGTGCAAAGAATTGAACAAGAAGCTTAAAGCTCTTGAACAATTCTTTGATGAGCTCAATGGCTCTCATGAGAGGCTAATGGAAGCCCATGAGAAGCTTGAGAGGACTCACTACAAGCTTGAAAAGGCGCATTCCTCCCTCCTTGAGCAAAACAAGGATAAGATTGTTGCATCATGTGATATTGGAGTTACTTGTGATATTCTAGATGAATCATTTTTCACTCCTATCATTGTTGCACCAACTGACACTAGCACTTCCACATGCACATCCACTAGTGAAAGCTCAAAGGTTGATGCTACACTAGTGAGTGAAAATGAAAAATTGAAAAATGATGTTAATGAACTCACTCATGCTTTGGGTAAGGCATATGGTGGATATGTCCGCTTGCTAAAGTGCTTGGGTAGCCAAAGATTTTCCCACTACAAAGAGGGATTGGGCTATACCCCAAAGAAGGGCAAGTCGGGCTTTATGACTCCAAAGCCTAGCTTTGTGAGAAGCAATGGGCGGTATTGCAATAGTTACAAGCAAGTGGGGCATGTTGACCAATATTGCAAACTTAACATGAGCCAAATCAAGTTTGCTAAATCCACCTCCATTCATTTTGATTCATGTTATATGCTTACCAAAGGGAGAGATGGTGTAATGGCTAAGTATGTTGGCACACCCATTGTTGGCCCAAAGACGAAGGCTATTTGGGTGCCAAAATCCTTGGTCACTAACTTTGGAGGACCCAAACAAGTGTGGGTACCTAAGAAGAACTAATTTGTTTTGTAGGTCAATTACAAAGCCAGAGGAAGACATTGGGTGCTTGATAGTGGGTGCACTCAACACATGACCGGAGATTCTAGAATGTTCAAATCAATCAACTCCAACACCAATGATGGCATTGATAGTATTACTTTTGGTGATAATGGCAAGGAAAAGGTCAAAGGTTTTGGTAAGATTGCAATATCCAATGACTTGAGCATATCCAATGTCTTGCTAGTTGAGAGCTTGAACTTCAATTTGCTATCCGTGGCTCAATTGTGTGATCTTGGATTCAAATGCATATTTGGGGTAGATGATGTTGAGATCATTAGTGTTGATGGTTCAAACTTGATCTTCAAAGGCTTTAGATATGAGAACCTCTACCTAGTTGATTTCAATGCTAGTGAAGCTCAATTGTCAACTTGCTTGCTCACTAAATCAAGTATGGGTTGGTTATGGCATAGAAGACTTGGTCATGTTGGTGTTGACACAAAAAACCGTCAAGGGTGCGAACACGTCGGGCTTATACTCAAATTCGATATCCGAGGTGTGCCAGTCGATTGGACCAGTTAATCGACAAGGACGATGACTAGAACAAAGTTGAACGAGACGACGGTGATGCGCCCGGACGTCAAGGCTCTGATTTGCTCAAAACGCGGAACTTGCAAAGCTGACGGAGATCTCGTAGATGCAGCCCGTCGAAATTTCGCAAGAACTCGTGGACAAAATAGAACTAATGCAATAAAAGTAGGTTTGCTGGAAAAGTAGATGAAAATAATAGACTTGTTTGATTGATTGATTGTGTATCCTTTTTTACACCACCCCTAGGTACATATTTATACTCCGGCAAGAGGAGTTGTAAACAGACACGACTCATACCTTTCTAAACAAAAACTCCTATTTTTAAGGAAATAAACGACTCGTGTAAGAGTCGGACTCAAACTATAATAATAATACTGGTATAACATCACTAGTTTCCACATCCGTTTCCCTTACGATAAAACTTTCCATCGGAAGACTTCTTCCAATCTGCAACCCTCTTCTATTATCATCGGCAGTTTTCTGCTGACGTCAGCCACGTCATCCTGCATCCATCGGCAATACTTTCCTATCGGCAACACCCTTTTTCTTCATCGGCAACATCCTCCTATCGGCAAGTAATCTTGCTTTTTCCTTGTTGTTTCTTCACTCAGACTCACCATCGACAACCCCCTGTGTTTCCATCGGTAATCTTAACCGGTAATATCTTGATGCCGATAAGAAATAGCGACCATCTCTTTGCCAATCAACGCGCTCGGTTCATATTGACACGTACCAAAAAACGATGTCAACACATACCCCCCAATTTCGGAGTATAAAAGATCTTATGCGCCGAAATTTTCTCTACTATAATCTTTTCCTTCAAGATGCTTGTGCCATCACCTTGATTACTACGCACAACCATTGCAAGTTACCAATATATCCCGCAATTGTAGTGCCAACGGTTAGAATCCCTCGATTGCTGCGTAAATTCATCACCACATCCTCCTATATCTCTGCTCAGTAAAAAAGGAAAACTCGAAAACGCCCTTGACGCTTCAGGTTTATAAGGACCGCTGCTCGATCATTCTTTTCTACCCGGAGTTCATATCACCATTCCCCCATTTCACCGGCGCTCCCGAAGAACACTCCGGCGACACTCTATTGGCGGCTTCTTCCATCAGCAAGGCGCAACTTGCAAGAACTCTCTCAACTCGATGGCGATCAGCTTCAACGTCCCCGCGGTCAATTTCTCCTCTTCTCGTTTCATCCCCTTCAATTTTTTCCTTTTGTACCATTCCGTGATTTCCTTTCCCTTTTCCTCTTTGCTTTCTGAATCTAGGAGATACGCAATAGAATAGTAATTCCTATCGATCAACCAAATCTTTGCTGTTTGGGTCCAATGGGGAACACTGATCCAGCTGAAATCATCAATGCGGAAGTCAATCGAGTCCCTTTCAGAGCTGCACATTTTGACCTAGGGTTATGGACAGATATCTTCCGTTCTTGGCCCAAACCCATCAAAGGGTGGAAAAATTGGTATCTTAGGATGGCCAGGTCACAACAAGTATACTGGGCAGAACATAATTTAGACCAGTGTATCAGATTGTCTCTTGTCGATATGGCCAAGAATGAGAACATGATGATTGCTGCCTCTTACTTCTGGTCCGACACAATGAACACTTTTCTATTCAGACACGGACCAGCCACCCCTACACTTGCCGATGTGCATATGCTTACTGGCCTTGACATCTCCTCTGCCGATGATGCCACCCTCTTCAACAGAAAACCCGAACATCGGGTAATCACCTGCAACATTGGCGGTTGGACTGAATATGTTCAAGAATATCACAAGACCGGATCAGTAAGCCAGAGGTAGCATACCAATTTCCTGAACATGTGGCTGGAGAAGTTTATATTCTGTGGCAAGACAATTGGGCCTACCAACATGTATCTCCCTGCAGCAGAGCTCTTGGCCAACGGAGCAAGACTTCCCCTTGGCCGATACCTCCTCAGCTCAGTCTATCACCTCCTGCACCAAGTGTCAGAAAAGTTACTGCTAGGCGAGCCCATCGGCAACCTTGGAGGCCCCTGGTGGTTCATCAATATGTGGCTAAACGCCCATATGCACAAGTGCCTTTAACTTGACCTGTTCAGCCAGCAATTCCCAAGAGACCTGGCTGAGGATCATGTGTGTGCCGATGGTGAGTTGGCAACCCGCTCCCCACTCAACTTCGGGGAAGCCATAATAGTGCTTCTGGGAACTGACGCCAACGAGGATCAATTCGGCAGATTTTTCCAGAGATTCAATTGTGGAGTTTTTGCTGCAGAACGGGCTTGGTGGCCCTACATTGACGAGGACAACCGATTCCCACTCTCCTTCAACCTTGCCGATGAAGACATAGAGAAGGACGAAGGAACTCTGAGGGCTATTCTCACTCCCTGGGTCATCCCAGTCAACATCTTCGGGAGTGGGAAGAATACTCATGCCACTTATGAATTTTACTATCCATCGGCAACGGCAAGACAGTTAGCATTTGTCAATTGCCGATCAATCTCAGCTATGTCGATGTGGTGAAACCAAGAGAAGTCATCACTAGCATCGTGGACTGGGACAAGGTTGTCAATCTCCCTCCTCATGTCGACACAACCAACATTGACCTATCCACTTGGGCGCCAGTATCCTTCATCACCAAATCATACAAGTTCTGGTGGCAAGAATGGAAAGATCAACTGTTTGCTGCATCGTCACACTATTATTGGCACTTGATTGATGCCGATCATATCATCCCTGATGACGTGGTAAGTTGTCTTCGATTTTATTTTTGTTATTTCTTTTCAAATATATCGGCAACTGATTTTCTGTCAACAGGTTGATGACTTGATTCCAAAAAAAGCAGAAGTGGCAAAGCCTTCAACTTGCGACCGATTAATCCTACATCGGTAATCGGCAGCAGAGCTCCTTCGTTGGCCTCCCTCATGCATCGAAAGACAGTCCCCAAGGTCACCATCAAGTCCAAGTCAACACCAGCTAGGGCTGTTGTTACTCCATCGGCCGCTGTCACCGTTCTGGCACAAGCTTTCACGGTAACAAACCTCCACTTTATTTATGCCGATTATAAAACTTCCATTGGAAACTCTTACTTAATTCTCAACTCACACCAAACGTTTTTCTTTTGTAGCAGACAAGTTCATCGATAGTTGCTCCAAGTGCACAAGCTCCTCTGACTCAGCCTGCCAATGCCCCCCGAGTGCAAAAGTCCAAACGCCAAGGTGCATCAAGTACCGCTCCTCAACCAAAACGCCTAAGGCCATCAACCCTAGTCGCGTCATCAGCAGCATCTCCTCAATCCCCTACCGATGCACTACCAAAAGAGCCAGCATCGGCACCTGTCCCTGATCAAACACCAACTGAAGCCTCCTCCCAAGGGACAGTGTCAGTGCCGCAAGAATCGGCTTATAATAACCGAACCGCCACCGACATCGGCATCAGCACCAGCACTAACCATTCCAGCCACCAAGGCAAGTTCATCGGCAATCATTGTTGATTCTCAAGACACTGCTGTGCCAGCTATTCTGCCAAGTCCGAGGTGAGAGATTCTTCTAAAGCAGGTAAATCGACTGTTTGTCATAAATTCACAGAACACAAATTTTCAATCGACAAACTCTAATTCTTCTCCTTTGAGGCCCAAGATTCTCCTAACAGCTTATTCTTCTTCGCCATCAACATACCAGACGAGGATGATGAAGAAGAAAGTTCTGCCCCACCATCAAACGTCATATCGGCAGAATTGAAATCCAAACTTGAAGCACTGTTATCCTTACTGCAGCAAAGCACATCCCAACTAGTCCAAGATTCTAACGCAGTAAGGATAGCTTTCAAGGAGATTCAAGGCCAACTGCCTGCCGATATCGAAGAAACGCTCTTCCAAGCGACGTTCCTTGAGAGCCGACAACTTCAATATCAAAAGGCCTCACACCGCATTGCCGATAGAACTGCCCAAGCAAATATTGAAGAAGAAATGCTCAAATTCAAGCAAACTGCTGAAGAGAAGCACAAGGGCATCAGTCGCCTGGAAGCCTCCAGTGTTGAGCTTGAAGAGGAAATCACCCGTCTATCGGCAAAAAGGAATAATTGCTAGAGAAGATAGGGAAAGTCAACGAAGCTTTAGATGCAGCCCACCAAAAGAAGGCTCAACTTCCCGATGCTGCTAAAACTTTACAACAAGAAAGGGATGCTGATGCTCGCCACACCCTTCTGCTGAAAAGAAAAATCAAACCAATTGAGGGCACTGCCGATGACGACATTAGAGACATAGAGGAAGCGAACCAAATTCGCTTGCGTGCGATTTCATCCATTCAATCCGTTCTGTAATTTGTTGCATCGGCAACTTCAAACTTGATGACTATCTCGTCTGTATCATAATGTTAATGCTTTTTCTATCGACGCTTTGTATGATAATCCGGTCATCGGCACTTACGCATCCGTCCAGATACTAGTATAATATTTCTTTAAATATTTACCATTGATCGCTCTGGAAAACGCAACCCCTTCGAAGGTTTCCAAAATATAAGCATTACCAGGAACAGACCGATTTATCCGAAAAGGACCCTCCCAATTAGGAGACCACTTTCCAAACTTTGAACTCTTAGTCCCAATCGGTAAAATCAGTTTCCACACCAGATCACCATCGGCAAATTCTTTCGCTTTCACTTTCTTATCATACCACCTGGCAACCCTTTTCTTGTTCTCTTTGATGTTGATTAAAGCCCTCAGCCGATGACTTGCTAGATCTTCTAATTCATCCTTCATAAGAATATCATATTCATCGGCTGTTAATCGGTCCTGGGAAAACAATCGTCTAGAACCAGTTTTCATCTCCCAAGGTAGAACAACATTATGCCCATAAACCAATTGGTACGATGAAACTTTAGTTGCACCATGACATGCCATCCGATACGACCATAACGCTTCATTCAACACTACATGCCACCTTCTAGGGTTTTCTTCAATCTTGCGCTTGACGAGCTTAATAACCCCTTTATTAGTTGCTTCGGCTTGACCATTAGCTTGAGCATAATAAGGAGAAGAGTTTAAAACCTTAAATCCCATACCGATAGCAAATTCATCAAACTCCCGCGATGTGAACATAGTCCCTTGATCAGTTGTAATAGTTTGAGGAATACCAAATCGGTAAACAATATGCTCCTTTACAAAATCTATCATGTTTGCCGAAGTCACCTTCTTCAAAGGAATGACTTCAACCCACTTCGTGAAATAATCAATGGCAACAAGTATAAATTTGTGCCCTTTGCTCGACGGTGGATAAATTTGGCCGATGAGATCGATAGCCCATCCTCTAAACGGCCAAGACTTGATTATAGGATTCATTGCCGATGCAGGTGCTCTCTGAACATTACCAAACCTTTGACAATCTTGACACCTTTTGAAGTATCTAAAACAATCCTCAAGAATTGTCGGCCAATAATACCCATTTTGTCTAATCATCCATTTCATTTTAAACGCCGATTGATGCGCCCCACATACTCCCTCATGAATTTCACCCATCAACGCTTTCGATTCTTATTTACTAAGGCATTTGAGCAAAATTCCATCAATCATCCGATAATATAATTCATCATCAAGGAGTACATACTTGGTAGCCTGAAACCTTAGACGCCTTTCAACCTTTCTAGACAGATCCCTTAAGTAATCGGCAATCTCTTTCCTCCAATCATTGGCAATCAGTACCGATGTCATCATTTCTTGAATCGGCTGATATCCTGAAGCGTACTGTGCTAACCAATTAGCCTCTTCATTATGCAATCTGGGAACATGCTCAAGGCAGTATTCTTTAAATTCTTTTAATAACTGCAAACACTTTTCATGGTGTACAATTAAAATTTCACTTCGGCATTCATATGTCCCAATCAATTGATTGATCACTAACAAAGAGTCGCCAAAGATTTCAACGGCATCGGCACGCACCTCCCTAAGTAATTCCAATCCTTTTAGCAAAGCCTGATATTCAGCCTGATTGTTTGTTGAAGTAGCAACAATCGGCAATGAGACTTCATACTTATGTCCTCGGGGTGAAATTAACACAATACCGATACCTGCTCCTTCCTTACACGTGGATCCATCAAAAAACAAAGTCCAAGGAGCAATCTCTACGGAACTCACGGTACCACAATGTTGAGTAACAAAGTCAGCCATCACTTGACCCTTAACCGCCTTAGCTGATTCATACCTCAAATCAAACTCTGACAGCGCTAAAATCCTTTTACCGATCCTTCCACTCAATATCAGCATCGACAACATGTACTTAACCACATCATCTTTGCATATGACAGTACACTCGGCCGATAACAAATAATGCCTCAATTTATTGCAAGAGAAGTACAGACATAAACATAATTTCTCAATGGCCGAATATCTGGTTTCAGCATTCACCAACCTTCTACTCAAATAATAAATTATGCGTTCCTTCCCTTCAAATTCTTGGATTAAGGCCGACCCGATAACACTGTCATTGGCAGACAAATACAACCTAAAAGACTTCCTGTGTTAAGGCGGAATCAAGACTGGAGGATTTACCAAATATTTTTTAATTTCTTCAAAGGCTGATTGCTGTTCTTCCTTCCACGCAAATTCTTGACTGGCCTTCAGCTTTAACAACGGGCTAAAAGACTTAATATTCCCAGACAAATTAGATATAAATCTTCTAATAAAAATTAATCTTGCCGATCAAGGACTGCAACTCAGTCTTGTTTGTGGGAGCAACCACCTTATTAATTGCATCAATAGATTTTCTGCTGATCTCGATACCTCTTTGATGCACCATAAAACCTAGGAATTAACCTGCCAATACACCAAACACACACTTATTAGGATTCATCTTCAATCCATGTTCCCTTGTGCACTCTAGAATTTTCCGCAAATCGGCAAGATGCTTCTCAAAATTTCTGGATTTGACCACCACATCATCAATATATATTTCAACTATCGTGCCGATGTACTTATGAAAAATGAAATTCATCGCTCTCTGATAAGTAGCACCGGCGTTCTTTAAACCAAAAGTCATCACGACCCACTCAAATAAACCGATATGACCTGGACATCTAAAAGCAGTCTTGGATATGTCTTCTTTAGCCATGAATATTTGATTATATCCAACATTACCATCCATAAAACTAATGATTTGATGCCCAGCAGCAGCATCAATCAGTAGATCAGCAACGGACATCGGGTAACCATCCATCGGTGTAGCCTTATTGAGATTCCTGAAATCAATACAAACACGAAGTTTTCCATTTTTCTTGTACACAGGAACCATATTAGAAATTCATTCGGCATACCGACATTGCTGAATAAATCCAGCTTCAATTAATTTAGTAATTTCAGCTTTAATGTCAGGCAATACAAGAGGATTGCATCGGCGCGCTGGCTGCCGATGTGGTTGGAAACCAGATTTAATAGGTAACCGATGTTCAACTATTGATCGGTCTAAACCAGGCATCTCTGTATAATCCCAAGCAAAACAATCTTTATATTCTCTCAATAAATCATTCAATTGTTGTTTACATTGGGAATCTAATTTAGCACTAATAAAGGTTGGCATATGCCTACTACCATCGCCGATATCTATCTCTAGTAAATCATCTGCCGATGTGAACCCCTGTCCAAGTTTTCCGTCCTCGGCAAACTGATCCATTAAAATTCTTCTTCAGAACCGATTGCTTGGATCGGTAAAATTCGGTAATCAGCAACCTTGAGGAACTCCGTATCCCAAGCTTCGCCTGATATGCACTTGGTTTGCTCATAAGTTTCTGACTCTGCCGATGCAACGATTGATGAGGTTTCACTTTGGACAACTTCAATTTTGTCCCCAATCCATTGCACGAGGCTTTGGTGCATTGTGGAAGGGATACAACAATTAGCACGGATCCAATCCCTTCCTAGAAGCAAGTTGTAGGAACCTTTACCATTGATCACAAAAAACGTTGTCGGTAAAGTTTTACTACCGATGGTTAACTCAACGCATACTGCTCCCTTAGCTGGTGATACATTGCCTTCAAAATCTTTAAGCATCATGTCTGTCTTGGCTAAGTCCTGGTCACCTTTCCCAAGCTTTCTAAACATAACGTACGTCATTATATTGACTGCCGCTCCATCATCTACCAGCATCTTTGATAATTGCTACCCATCAACTTTCCCTTTGACAAACAAGGCCCTTAAATGCTGCCTCTCATCATCGGTAGGCTTTTCAAAGATAGCTGCCATCGGGTCCAGCACTAACTACGCCATCTCAGCAGCTTCTTCCTCAGCATCGACGGGCGCCATGAATTCCATCGGTAATGTGACAACCATATTGACCTCTGCCGATGGACTTCCATCCTTGCGTTTCGGCTTCCACTGCCTAACTGGAGATTTTTCCCTTGAAGGATTTTCACTATGATACATATCTCCTTGACGTTCACGTTGAATCCTCCTTTTCTGAGTCTTTGTCAGACCCTTGGGGCACCATTGAGGAAGCTTAGTTTTCCAAACAGCCTGGTACTATTTTTCACCGCTTGTGTCTGCACCACTCCTTACGTTCGGATCCCTAGAGAATATCTCTTCATCGGGCACTCTTGCATTAGCCATTTCTTCAAGCTCTTCTTGACGACCATGCTTGCCAAGCCTGTCATGTACGGTAAGCTTGCTCCCTAGCCGATCATGTACTGATCTCTTTTCTCTGATCGGCCTAACGTAGCTTGATGCCCGATCGTCAAAACAGAGCTTCTTTTTTGACCGATCGGCAGGATAGTACCCATTGCATTCGGGGCAATTATCGGCAGTGGGTAATTTGATGCCTTCTTCCCAGCAATGAACAAAGAAAGGGCACCTCCAATGATCTTTGTGCCGATACCACTCTTGGCGCCTTTCCTCCTCCTACTGCTGACATTGCTCCTCTTGCAATCGCCAATATTCTTGTCGTGGTCGCCTGTGCGTGATTACGACGCCATACAGTGCATGCTTATGAGGCCTCCTGGAGATACTGCTCTCATCGGTAATTTTCTTGCCCTTTCTATCATTGGCAAACCCCTTCCCTTTCACATCATGCGTAGCTACCTGATGCTCAGGATCCACCGATGCACTTTTCTTGGCAGCTTCTGACGTTAGCACTTTAATCTTTCCACTAGTTTCCACCATGTTATTTGGAAACGGGTGTTGGTCGATCTTCATCGGCTTCTGGGCTTTAGAATTTTCAAACTTAATTCACCCAGACTCAATTTCTGACTGCAGCAGCTGCCTAAAGACTCTGCAATCATTGGTATTGTGCGAAGTTGCATCATGCCACTTGCAATACCTGATCCTTTTAAGTTCTTTGGCCGATGGAATCACTTGATTAGGCGACAGCTTAATCCTCCCTTCTTGAAGCAACAGATCAAATATCTTATCGGCCTTGGTAACATCAAAGGTGAACTTTTCAGCTTCTTTCTGGCCAAACAGACAAGACACCGACTTCTTGTTCTTTATCCATTCAGCAGCACCGATACTTGGCTCCTCATCTGATTCGGCATCTTCTTCTTGCCCAATGAAGGATACCTTTTTATTCCAAGTTTTTATAGGTTCAAAAGCTTTAATGTCTTGATCGGCAATTCTCTGCACGAGATGACTCAGACTTTCAAATTCTTGAGATGCATATTTGTCCTTGATGTATGGCAGCAATCCCTGGAAGGCCAAGTCTGCCAATTGCCGATCATCAAGCACCAAGCTGTAGCAGTTGTTCTTTACGTCTCGTAGCCTCTGGACGAAACTTTCTACTAATTCATCATTACGCTGCCTCAATTTGACCAAATCGGTAATCTTGTTCTCATGTACGCCAACGAAGAAGTACTTGTGAAACTGCTTCTCTAGATCGGCCCAAGTAATCACAGAATTTGGAGGCAGTGAAATGAACCATGTAAATGCCGATCCAGATAATGATGACGAGAACAATCTTACCCTCAGTTCATCTCTGTCGGCTGCTTCTCCACATTGGATAATGAAGCGGTTGATGTGCTCCATTGTTGACGCGTCATCTTGACCAGAAAACTTTGTGAAATCTAGCACCTTGTACCGATTTGGAAGAGGAATCAAATCATATGCCGGCGGGTACTGTGTCCGATAAGAGTATGTATTAACCTTAGTCTTGATGCCGAATTGTTCTTTCATCACTTCAGCGATTTTATCGGTCCAGTATGCATCCTGATCTTGTCGATGCATTGGCTGGATGTTGATTGGCTGAGCTGGTTGATACGCCTCCTCATATCTTTATGGCAAATAAGCTGGAACGTTTGGCGCAGGCGCAGTACCAGCTCACTGAATATTAAACATCGGCTGATTTGCCGATGGATGACCTTGAACTCCCATTGGGATGTACTGTGGCATTATATTCATCGGTCGATGCGCCGATGCCCCATTTTGAACGTTCTCCAAGTACTGACACCCAGGTTGTACCATCTGTTGTTGAATCGGTGCTTGACTAGTCCATCTAGGATTACAAGTCATCGGCATGTAATTTGCCGATAGCTGATAGCTAACCGGCGCCTATCGCTCCTGTACTTTGGAGTAATCAACAAATTGGCCACCTTGGTGTGCTAGTACTCCAGTTTGAGGATTTGCCACTGCCATAGGCTGACTGGCAGTTGCCGTGTCTTGTTGCATCGGCAAAGAACTTGCCGATGGTTGCGCATAAGGTAGTTTGGGTATCACCATCTGAAGATCTCCTGACGGCAACTGCACAGTTGGAGAGGATGTAGCATAATGCATCATTGGGATCATCGGCTGTGCAGGCATTGCCGATGCCATGGGGCCCTTCCATGCTGCATTGTTATCCTGGACTAGTCTAGAGTCAACAGATGGACTTGGAGGCATACCGTATCCCCACCAGTTGGCGAGAGCTGGCTGACTCTTTATTGCAGGTCCTGAATTTGCCGATGCCACCGGATCTGTGTTCTATCGAGTGACGCTTACAGGGTTCGATCTTGGCGGTGTAACCTCATCGACAGTGGGATGCACAGGTTGGGAAGCTGCCATTGGAGCCGCCGATGGATTGGTAGCAGATGCCGATCCAGGTTGATGATACGCTGGACCAACATACCGGGGTGCCTGTCCTTCTTTGAAAGATTGCATAACAACGTTGTATACAGTGTTGGACAACACATTAGAGTGGCTAATTAACGCATGATTCAATGCAGAATTAACCATATCTTGTAATTTACCAGGATTGACGTCGAAAGTAACTTGCCGTGGCAATGGTGGATCTTGCTTCTGGATAGCTTCGCCGCTCCTGTTTAGGCTGAAGGACTTCAGATACAACTGCTTGTACTCTTCCATAGCCTGCTCCATAGCCTGCTTTTGATCATCTTTTAGATCTGCTTCGGAGACTTCAATGACGTTGCTCGGATTTACCTCAAAATTGTCCATAAGCTTGTAATGGGTTAAACAGTGGCCAAAGATGTATTATTGGTCCCCCCGGGTGTGCCAAAAGACGTGTTGACATAAAAAACCGTCAAGGCTGCGAACACTTTGGGCTTATACCCAAATTCAATATCCAAGGTGTGCTAGTCGATTTGACCAGTTAATCGACAAGGACGATGACTAGAACAAAGTTGAAGGAGACGACGACGATGTGCCCGGACGTCAAGACTCTGATTTGCTCAAAAGGCGGAACTTGCAAAGCTGACGGAGATCTCGTAGATGCAGCCCGTCGAAATTTCACAAGAACTCGTGGACAAACTAGAACTAATGCAATAAAAGTAGGTTTGCTGGAAAAGTAGATGAAAATAATAGACTTGTTTGATTGATTGTGTATCCTTTTTTACACCACCCCTAGGTACATATTTATACTCCGGCAAGAGGAGTTGTAAACAGACACGACTCATACCTTTCTAAACAAAAACTCCTATTTTTAAGGAAATAAATGACTCGTGCAAGAGTCGGACTCAAACTATAATAATAATACTGGTATAACATCACCAGTTTCCACATCCGTTTCCCTTACGATAAAACTTTCCATCGGAAGACTTCTTCCAATCTGCAACCCTCTTCTATTATCATCGGTAGTTTCTGCTAACGTCAGCCACGTCATCCTGCATCCATCGGCAATACTTTCCTATCGGCAACACCCTTTTTCTTCATCGGCAACATCCTCCTATCGGCAAGTAATCTTGCTTTTTCCTTGTTGTTTCTTCACTCAGACTCACCATTGACAACCCCCTGTGTTTCCATCGGTAATCTTAACTGGTAATATCTTGATGCCGATAAGAAATAGCGACCATCTCTTTGCCAATCAGCGCGCTCGGTTCATATTGACACGTACCAAAAAACGGTGTCAACAGTTGGCATGAAGCAATTGAATAGATTGATCAAGCATGACTTAGTAAGAGGCTTGGAAGATGTTGTGTTTGAAAAGGATAAACTTTGTAGCTCTTGTTAAGCCGGCAAACAAGTTGGTAACACACATCCTAAGAAGAGCATGATGAGCACTAGTAGAGTATTTGAGTTATTGCACATGGATTTATTTGGACCAACAACATACACAAGTATTGGAGGCAACAAGTATGGTTTTGTGATAGTGGATGATCTTACAAGATACACTTGGATATTCTTTCTCAATGACAAGAGTGATACATTTGCCACATTCAAATCTTTTGTCAAGAGGAGTCACAATGAGTTTGAGACAACCATCAAGAAAGTGAGAAGTGACAATGGTAGTGAATTCAAGAATACAAAAGTTGAAGAGCTATGTGATGAGCTTGGAATCAAGCATCAATTCTCGGCAAAGTACACTCCACAATCAAATGGTCTTGTTGAGAGGAAGAATAGAACATTGATTGATATGGCAAGGTCTATGCTTAGTGAGTACAATGTGAGTCACTCCTTTTGGGCCAAAGCTATCAACACCGCTTTCTACTCTAGCAACCGGCTATATTGTCACCCATTGATAGAGAAGACACCATATGAGCTATTGAATGGAAGAAAGCCCAACATTGCATGCTTTAGAGTGTTTGGTTGCAAATTCTATATCTTGAAGAAAGGCACAAGACTTGGAAAGTTTGACAAGAAATGTGATGAAGGGTTCTGACTTGGTTACTCAACCACAAGCAAAGCCTATAGAGTGTGGAATTCGACTAGTGGTATACTTGAGGAGGTTCATGATGTTGAATTTGATGAAACCAATGGCTCCCAAGTTGAGAATGAGAACCTAGAAGATGTGAGTGGATCTCAATTGGCAAATGCTATGAAAAGCATGTATATTGGTGATATTCGGCCAAGACAAGTCATAGATTTTGAAGATGACAAAGATCAAGTGCTCAACTCACCTCAAGTGCAAGTGCAAGATCAACAAGTGGCTAGTTCATCTCAACCTAGCGCAAGCAATCAAGTTCCTATCCTCCAACCAACCAACATTGCAAGAGATCATCCCATTGATCAAATAGTTGGTGATATTATAAGTGGTGTGCAAACAAGATCAAGATTGACATCCTTTTGTGAACACTATTCATTTGTGTCATCCATAGAGCCTACAAAGATTGAAGAAGCCTTACAAGATGTTGATTGGGTAAATGCTATGCATGAAGAGCTCAACAATTTCACAAGAAATCAAGTTTGGGAGCTAGTTGAAAGACCCAAGAACTACAATGTAATTGACACAAGATGGGTATTTAGAAACAAGCAAGATAAAGATGGTATAGTTGTTGACACAAAATGTGGCGCACTGTGCCTCACACACAGCTAGCTGGAAAGCGTGACTTCAATCGGGTGCCCGGGTATTTCGAAATCCGGAAACATGCCAGTTAGTTTGACCTGAAACTAACAAGGGATAAAAATCATTAGATACAAAACTGGAACATGCTAGGTGAGACCAGACAGTTCCATATATACGGCTCTGAAGCCACTTACGATGACATAGAACTATAGAAGCTGTCTGCCAACAAGTCTTATAGATCATTCGGCTAAAACAAACATAAAGTACGTAAAGCGTTAATTGCCAAACATGCATGCATGAGAAAAGTACGTTTGGACGAATCATAATTAACTATGAGTTAAAGCGTAACCAAGCTCAGCAATCCAACCGAGTTGGGATCCATGATGAAGGAACATGTAAGCAAACACGATCAAACTAATCTAGAGCTTGTATCTGCCGCACGATACCTAACCTTATCAAAACTTAAACGTGGTTAACATACACGAACCCACAACACATAGCAATCTAGATTAGACTAATTCGGCTATTGTGAACGTAAGATCTATTTGTAGAGACAACATGAAAGCAAAAACTGTTAAAACATAAATAGATCTATAAGAGAGAATAGAGCCGAACCGTATCAATCTAGATTGGGAAAAAGAGTGTTACAAATATATGAAATATCTAAAACATGCAACATGTGATAACTTAATGAATCTACTAGATTTTGCCAAATCTAATAGAGCCGATAACTATCTTGCTTTTGCTAAGCATATCGAGCAAACGCCTGCCGCACGGTATCTACTCGTAAACGAAACATAAGCGAAGACTTCTTGATTGTCAAGCAAGGATCCGCCGCACGATCATTGACAACAAACAAGACTACTTGCATCAACGTCTAAATCCATCGCATGATACTAGACATGATAACAAGGTTGTCGGGACTTACGGAGGTCGATGGATCGATGACTCCTCTCGAAGAACGCGATGACACGACAAAAGACTCGAAGTTGGCACAGAGCCGGTTGTATTGATTTTGGTTGTGAACCCCTTTACAATGGCCAAGGGTTTATATTTATACCCTGGTCATGATATGAGTCATAAAGGACACGATTACAAAATATTAAAGGAAAACACGACATCTTTGACTTTAGTTTTCTTCAAAGTCTTTATTTCCTTAATTGTCGCGATATTCGTTACCCGATCGGCTCTTACTTGCCACTTTTGTATTGGCCCACTTGTCATCCTCTTAAGCGTTCCAAAATCTAGTGTTAACACATGCCCCCTCAATTTCGGGATAAAAGTCGTTTTATTCTGAAATTGACCACAAGCTTCCCCTTTCTCCTTGGTCAATACTGTCCAATACCGCAGCCACCGCTCAAGAAATCCAAGCCCCAACACATTCTCGAATTCATCTCAAATCTTCAATGGCGACTCAGGACGAAACCCCAGAGGTAAATTTCATTTACTTCCATGCATTCGGCAATCCCCGATTGGCTTTCTTGCTTCTCTCCCGATTCATTTGTTTTTTTGATCCCATTATTCTCTAAAGGAATACAAGAACCACATTTTGATCCCCTATGCTGCAAACCTTGACTCCTACCTTCTTGGTCCAATGGGAGACCCTGACCCAACCGAGATCATTGAGAAGGAAACCTCGAGAATCCCCTTCAAGTCTGGAGTTACCCCGCCAAACCAATGGCCGAACACCTTCAAGACCTGGCCGTTTCCCCAATCGCCGGATGGCAAAACTGGTACCGAGATCTGAGTAGAGTAGTACCACTGGGACGCTCAAGACATCAACCATGTTTGAAACTATCTTGTCAGAAATGCCCAGAGACGAATCTCTCTGATAGCACTTCTACTTTTGGTCTGATGCTATAAATGCTTTTTGTTTCGGCATGACATGATGACTTTCACTTTGGCCGATGTATTCATGATGACTGGCCTAATGTGTCACAACCAGTATATCTCTACAAGTACAAGTCAATAGCAGCATAAAGCTTTTAATCTGAATGATGTTTAAATATTCAGACCTATATGGCAAGCAATCTGGTGCCGTTCTTGAAAGGAATGCAGGCCTTCATGAACATGTGGTTGTGCAGGTTCACCTTCATGAAAATGTAGTGAGCCAACCTTAAATTCAATATGATGATGGCTAAGGATTTAGCCGCAGGCATCCTCATCCCTGTGGGCAAATATTTTCTAGGATCTGTTTATCACATGATGCATCAGATCACTGCCCAGATGTACCATGGTGGGAAGATCTCTTGTGTGAGTGGCCCTTGGTGGTTTGTCCAGATGTGGTTGCAACTGTATATGCACCAGATAATGTCTGTGCCCCTTCACAACTTGAGCTTTCCTTCTGTCAATTATGCTGAAGGTAGCACAGTAAAAGTTAGGGACTATCAAACCTATGGAGAAGCAGCATCTTCCATCAGCATTGACCTAGACATTGGTTATCTTTTCAAGCTGTTTTTAAGGGTTTTGACAATATGCTCTGACTCCCTTACAGAGAAAATGATAATTTGACCTTCCCTTGGAAATTCAGCTATGAATCTAGCTGTTCTGATAAGGTGTCCACAAAGATTTTCAATTCCTTCTTCAAACCTTGCATCTTGCCAGCCGAATTTCATTATGGGAGGTTAGTGCAATCTACCTATGAATTATATTACCCAAATATGATAGCCAAGCAATTAGGATGTGGACAGTTGCCCCCAAGACCTTTCTTTTCAACAACTATAAGATTCAGGGAGCCAATTAAAAATGAAATAGAAGCTAAAAAGGTCTTTGAGCTTGGATGAGACTTGCCAACATATGAACCTTCTCCATTTGGGCTAGTAGATACTGCTCATCTCCTTTTTGCCTCTTGGTGGGAAGAATGGCACAATCACATCTTCAATACACCACTGCACTCTCTCTACCAAGATCTGCAACCTCAATTTACTTCTGACAGTGAGGTAATTTCATTGTACTTATTATTTTCTGCTTTTGAATTTATCCCTCACTTTAACCTCTAGTCATGTACAGGATTTTCAACCCATTCCTCCTGCCAAAGCACTCCAGTACTGCTTAGCTGGGCCCAAACCTATCCTGGGTTTCGATGCTCCAACTATAGCAACCTTCATGAAGACCCCTGCAGTTTCAACCACTGCACCTTCAGGAGGAGAAGGTAAAAGGAAGATACTTGAGGACATTCATGTGGCCAGAAAGACAAGGTCCAAGAAAGTTAAACGATCTCCCAAGGTATGAATCTTTTATCTAGAAATAAACCTCATTCGGCAACAACCCTGACCATCTTCATCCCAATCACCTCTACTGCAGCCACATGTTGAAATTCCAGGCTCAAGCAATGTCTCAACAACAGTGGATATCCCTCCTCAAGCCTCCATTGAAGATGCAAAGACTCATGAAACAGAAGCTCACGAAGCTGAAAGTGCAGATGCCCATGAAGCTTTCAAGCACATTGGTATCATTCGGCTAATCACCTCTTCCCCTTTATATGACATCTACTTCCTGTTCTTATATTCTATCATCTGCATTCTTGGAAATAGATAAAATCCTAGACAATATGGCAGAAGAACCTTCCTCTGGCCCAGTTCCAGGTTCTCCACCTTTGGACACCCAATCAAGCCTTCAACCAGACCAGGATACAACCCATCTTGATGATCAATCAACATAGTAGGTAACACCTTGCCTTAAGCTATTCTTTTAGCACACTCATCCAGTCGGCTAACACTTCTCTCTCTTTCAAGAATACTACCAAACCGACTACTAGTTACTCCTTCACTGTTGAGGACTACATTAGTGAGAAGGGTGAAGAAGCTACCTCTCAGCAGACTCTGTCAGTAGAGAATCAAGCTCGACTGAAGGATATAGCTAGTCTGCTAAACAAGGATATCAACATTCTGGTCCAGGATTCAGATCAGATAAGAGACCTTCTCGAGCTCATCAACCAATATCTTCCATCTGATCTTAAAGTCTCTCTGGAATCTGTAGCCCACCTTGATGATCAGTTTGCTGTGGTGAAGAGAGCAAATAAAAATATAGCCTCTAGAAGTGTCCTGCAAAATAATAGGTCCTTGAAGAAGCAAGAAGCTAGAACATTGCATTCCCAAATTCAAGCTGCCAAGAACTCATTGACAACTCTGGATCCTGAGCTGAAAGTCATGGAGGATGAGAAAATCAAGCTGGAGGCTCAACTAACCGAACTGAATGCCAGAATTTAGTCTTATAGAGCCAAGTTGACAGATTTGTCAAATTCCATAGAGACAACTTCATCAAAGATATCAACCGTCCTCAAAGAAGACCAACAGCTCAAAGCAAAGCTATCTAATATCCAAAGCTCTGAAGATGAAGACCAGAAGGTGTTGGACAACGTCAGCCGAATCAGGGCCGAGGCTTTAGATGCCATTAACCAGCTCCTGAGCAAGTAGAAATATGGGTTTGTAATAGATTAAATGAGGCACATTTTGTTTCTGAACAATCGGATGTTCTTACTCTTTATCTCTTATATATTTCTGTTTGCATGAGAATATAATCGGCTCCTTTATTTCCCTGATTAGAACATAGCCGATTGCCTTTAGTCTTCCGATCAGAGACATAGCCGATTGCTCTTATCCTTCTGGTTCAGGGACATAGCCGAATGACTCTTGACTTACCTGAGCCTGGCCCAGTCCAGTAACGACCCATCCGAGAGGCAAAAAGCCCTAGCTCGTCGTTTGGCATTCTCATCCCACTACTCCGAGACATACGCCATTACCTTCCATTCGGTTCATAAATAAACCCCCTTTCTCAACCTCTAACTCCAGTCAAGCATTATCATCTCCGTCTCTTCACCTTCTTTGCTCAAACCAGTCTAGAGAAAACCTAACCTCCATAGTAGCAATGGCAGGAGGCAATGACCGTGGCAAGCGCCCTGCCGAGGGAGAAGCCGAAGGAAGCCGCGCATGGTGTTGTCGGCGACGTGGGTGAGAATCGACTCCTTGCCCCCTTGCAGTTCTATTTCTTGTTCATCCTTCTAGCTTTGACTCTGATTTCTCTCCTTATTCACCAGGATAAGGGTTATCTCCACCGGCCAGAGCTATCCTCCCTTTCCGGCGACAACAACTCAACCGGGGACTCCATCATTCAATCCTTCTGGCTCTTCAGGCTCCTACCACTCCAACCCTTGGGATTTGGATTCGGGTTAGGATGCCATGGATGCTCCCTTCACTGACGCGGAGGCAGTCACCTTCAAGGGTGAAAGGGATGAAGCCCATGGAGAACTGGAGAAGACCTCCAAACAATACGGCGTAGACCAACTCGAATGGGAGGACCAGCGGAAGCAGCTTTGCGACGCCATTACTGGTTAGTAAAAATAAACTCACTCGAGTTTCCCCTTTTCTGATTTCGATTTGCTCACCCAATGCATATCCTCTTGTTCAGCGCTCTCTGTAGAGATTGAGCGCCTGAAGATTGCGGCGAACAAGGTCGCCGACAAGGTGAATGCCCAGGTGGAGACTGCCGAGGCACGCCTTGATGATGCAGACGGCCGTATCGACCAAGTCGCTATTCATGGCGTGCATCATGGTGTAGCTTTGGGGCTGGTGGCAATGTCCACCCAGAGGCGCGAAGACTTCTCTTTCATGCCAGTTGGCTTCCTTGGTGGCGTGCCCCCAGAAGGCGTCGAAGACATCGACGATCTCCTGGAGAGCTATGAGGACCATGCAACCGTCCTCGTTCAAGCCACAGACGCCTAGTCTGTCCTCAACAAGTTGTTTGGGGAGTAGTTTGTACCCAGGAATTCCATGTAAAAACTACTTATCTTGTAAAATATCATCTGTAATTTCCACTTGTTTCTCCTCTTTGAATCTTGCGGAGAATAGTAACTCTGAAGAATGCTTTCTGAACTGCATGACGTTGTCTTCAGTCGATTGTGTTTACATTTTTTTTTCTAAAGGCGACACATACCGCGTCGGCTATTCTCCAAGTTTTCAGAGTATTTTTTGGCTAAAGACGATGCTTCTACATCGGCTATTTATGCACAAAACCTTTGAAGCCTGTTTTATGCACCGACCTCAACACTGGGTGAAATTTCTTAAGAAATCTTCCATTGATAGCTCTAGTGAACTCTTCTCCCAGTAGAGTCATTCAAATATACGCATTACTAGGCGCACATCTCACTATTCGAAAAGGTCCTTCCCAATTCGGAGACCATTTGCCGAATGCCTTATCTTTCGTCCCAATCGGCAATATAGCTTTCCAAACCAAATCTCCTTCTGCGAATTGCTTCTCTCTGACCTTTTTGTTATAATATTTGGCAACACGTAATTTGTTTTTCTCAATATTTTCCAATGCTTTGAGACGAACTAAATATAAATCCTCTAATTCATCCATCATCAGGTCCTTATAATCTTCTTTCTTCAAATCATTTTGCAAGGTCACTCGCCTCGAACCCGATTGCAATTCCCACGGCAGCACAACATGATGCCCATAAACCAACTCGTAGGGAGACGCTTGAGTAGACCCATGACAAGCCATTCGGTAAGCCCACAAAGCCTCATTAAGAACCGAATGCCACTTCTTCGGCTTCTCATCAATCTTCTTCTGGATAATCTTAATCATGATTTTATTTGACGCTTCGGCCTGACCATTAGCTTGTGCATAATAAGGAGAAGAATTGTACAACTTGATTCCCATCTCTTCAGCAAAATCACAAAACTCGGAGGAAGTGAACTGAGTTCCTTGATCTGTTGTTATAGTTTGAGGAATTCCAAATCTGTGAATTATATGCTCCCTAACAAAATTGACTATGTTTTCTGATGTGACCTTCTTCAAAGGGATAGCTTCAACCCACTTTGTAAAATAATCTGTAGCTAATAGCACAAACTTATGCCTTTTGCTAGAAGGAGGATGAATCTGACCAATCAAATCTATGCCCCATCCTCTAAATGACCAAGGTTTGATAATCAGGTTCATAGCTGATGCTGGAGCTCTCTGAATATTACCGAATTTATGACAATCGTGACACCCTTTGTAATATTCAAAACAATCTTCAAGCATGGTTAGCCAAAAATAACCGGTTCTCCTAATACATCCCTTCATGCACTTCATACATCAGCTTTCTGGCCTCTTCTTGACTCAAATATTTGAGGAGTACCCCATCTATGGATTTATAGTATAACTAGCCATCAAGGAGCACAAACTTGAGAGCTTTGTATCTGAGCTTTCGGGAAACCTTTTTTGATGGATTTTTTAAGTAATCGGCAATTTCATTTCTCCAGTCATCAACTACCCGATTCTCATCCAAAGCATGAATCTCTTGATCTTCTCGGTATCCCGAAGCAGCTTGAGCCAGTTTATTCGCTTCTTCATTATGCCCCCTAGGGATATGATGCAAGGTTGCTACCTGGAAACTCTTCAAAAGCTCTTGGCATTCTTCATAATATTCTCTTAATATATCACTCTTGCATTCATATTGGCCGATCAGTTGGTTAATTACTAGCTCAGAATCTCCGAAGATCTCAACAACAACAGCCTTTATTTCAACAAGAATCCGAAGTCCTCTAAGCAGTGCTTCATACTCCGCTTGATTGTTAGTAACATAGAATTCAATAGGGATGACATACTTAAAAATCACCCCTTGTGGAGAGATCAAGATAATACTAGCACCACCACCTTTGCTACAAGATGAACCATCAAAAAACAAAGTCCAAGGTGCAATACTTATCATGTTAGCAGAAGGATCACGATGTTGGGTAACAAAATCGGCAATAATTTGACCCTTTACTACTTTTGCCGATTCGTACCTTAAATCAAATTCCGACAAAGCTAAAATCCACTTGCCAATCCTTCCATTTAAAATTGGCATTAATAACATATGTTTTATTACATCAAACTCAGAAACTACCACGCATTCGACATTCAACAAGCAGTGCCGAAACTTAGTACATGAGTAATACACGCACAAGCAAAGCTTTTCCGTAGCCGAATACCTTGTCTCTGGATCTAGCAGCTTTCGGCTAAGGTAAGCTATTACTCTTTCTTTTCCCTCAAACTCCTGCATGAGGGCTGATCCTATTGTCAGGTTATCGGCCGCCACGTACAACTTAAAAGGCTTATCAAGCTGTGGAGGTACCAACACAGGTGGCGCCTTTATGTACTCTTTGATCTCATCAAAAGCCTTCTGTTGTACGTCACCCCATACAAACTCTTGATCCTTTTTAAGCTTTAACAGCGGAGAGAAAGGCAAAACTCTTTCTGACAAATTAGATATGAATCTTCTTACAAAATTAATCTTGCCGAGCAGTGATTGCAACTCTATGAGATTAGTTGGAGGGATAACTTTGTCTATCGCTTCCATGCTCTTCTTACCGACTTCGATCCCTCCTTTATGGACTAGAAATCCTAAAAACTCACTAGCCGAGACCCCAAAGGCACACTTGTTCGGGTTCATCCTCAAACCATGCTTTCTAGTGCACTCCAAAGTCTTGCTTAAATTGGCTAAATGTCTCTTGTGATTTCTAGACTTGACCACCACGTCATCAATATAGATTTCCACGATTTTGCCGATCAACTCGTGGAAAATATAGTTCATGGCCCTTTGATAAGTTGCACCGGCATTCTTTAAACCAAGAGTCATGATGATCCACTCAAACAAACCAATATGACCAGGGCATCTGAAGGTTGTCTTTGAAATATCCTCTATTGCCATAAAGATTTGGTTATAGCCAACATTACCATCCATAAAGCTGATGACTTCATAACCAGCTGCTGCATCGACAAGCAAATCGGCAACCAGCATTGGGTAACCATCCATTGGAGTGGATTTATTGAGATTTCTAAAGTCAATGCAGACCCTCATCTTTCCATTCTTTGAAAATTTTCCGAGGAGGTTGTTTGTAAGGATGATACCCGGGCTTAATCGGCAAAGGATGCTCAACAATAGAACGATCCAGTCCGGGCATGTCCGTGTAATCCCAAGCAAAACAATCCTTGAATTCTTTTAGAAGGTCTATCAACTTTAATCTATACTCTGGGTCTAAATTCGCACTGATATACATCGACCTTGGCTTGACATCATCACCAACATTTATTTCTTCTAGCTTATCGGTCGACATAAAGC
Organism: Microstegium vimineum; assembly: GCA_022036555.1. Classification (NCBI taxonomy): domain Eukaryota; kingdom Viridiplantae; phylum Streptophyta; class Magnoliopsida; order Poales; family Poaceae; genus Microstegium; species Microstegium vimineum. The sequence goes on from CM039130.1 coordinate 28,460,618, forward strand.
CACGTCCCAACTTTCCTTTGTTGCCATCAATCGGGTTCCCCATCAAAAATTGCTTTGAGAGCCGACTGCTTGGATCGGCTGTTGGTCCTTGTTGAAGACGTTCATAGGACCTTCCTCCCATACTCTTCCAGAGAAACAATCGACGCCATCATATTCCCAGTTGGTAGGCTCCGTAGCAGCAACACTTACCGAATCATCAGCATGAACAACTTCAACATCATCTTCAATCCACTGAATGAGAATTTGATGCATGGTTGAAGGTATGCAGCAGTTAGCATGGATCCAATCTCTTCCTAAGAGCAGACTATACACCCCCTTGCCATCAATGACAAAGAAGGTAGTAATTAAAGTTTTTGATCCAATCATCAACTCGTCGTGCACAACCCCTCGGGTGTCAAAAGGATTGCCAGCAAAGTCCCTAAGCACCATGTCAGTCTTCAATAGTTCCTCATTAGTCATCCCAAGCTTCCTAAAGGTGGTATAAGGCATAATATTGATGGCAAACCCTCCATCAACAAACATCTTGGTCAGAGGCTTGCCATTGACGTATCCCTTCATGTAAAGCGGCTTCAAATGTCGATGCTTGACCGGCTTATCGAAAACTGCCCGCTGAGCCAGGACAAGCTGGGCCATTAGATCCTGATATTCGCTCTCATCGAAATCGGAGTAGACCTCCTCTTGGATGTCTTGGCCTTCAGGAGCTATGATCTCTGATGGAAGGAAGAAAGCCATGCATGCATTAGCCGAATGGTCATGCTCGTCGAGTTTTTTTTCTTAGGACGCATATCTGTTTCTTTTTGGCAACTGTTTGTGCCAGCTCCCTATTCCTCAAGCGTTGTACTCTTCTCTTCTGGCTCTTCCTCAGCCCCGGTGGGCACCATTGTCCCTTCTGCCACACATATTCATGGTGCTCTTCCTCCTCAGCGCCTTCCTCACAATGGACCCACTCCTGATCAACAAATCTCTTGCCTCGCCGATTCTCAGAGCTTCCTATTTTTAAACGCCGATCGTCCTTAGGAAACTGTGCTCCAAGTCTTTCATGGACTGGACGGCGGTTGACCCGAGATTTCCTGTACCCTGAATATTGATCACTGCATTCAGGGCAATTGTTCCTAGCATGCAGCTTCATGCCTTCATTCCAACAATTCTTGAAGAATGAGCATCCCCAATGAGATTGCTCCTCCTCTCTCATGTACTCTTGCTCTCTCCGGTACATCTCTTCCTCGTACCTCTGATGTTCCTCCATGAACTCCTGTTCCTCGTAATACCTCTGCATCTAATACTGCTCTCGCTCTCGTCGCCATTTGTTTAACAGAATCCGTGTCGTAACCCTGGGCCTGGAGGCTTCCTTTCTCTCGGTTCAGTTATTCTCGAACTGAGCCCGTCGCCAAAACTTCTCATTCGTAATCTGCCGATCAGGGTCAACAGCACCAGATCTTCTTGCTCTGTCTGAGGTCAACACCTTCATTTTGCCCTTGCTTTTGGGATCTTCTATGGCGACCATGTCCATAGAGAAAGACAATGTGTTCTGTGCAAAAGGATTAACATCAATTTTCATCTTACCATCAAACTTTAGATGCCCCTCCTGAATAGCCTTCTAGATTTGTACTCTGAACACTCGGCAATCATTGATGGAATGAGAATTAGTATTGTGGTAACCGCAAAATTTCTTGTCTTTTACCCCTTCAAGGCGCAACATGGGGTGCCCTTCCAGCAATTTGATGCGTCCCTCTCTTAACAACAACTCGAACAGTTTATCTGACTTAGAGACATCAAAGTCGTAAGTACCCGTCTGCTGCCTCAACCATCGTTGACTAACCTGAGTTGGCTCTTTCACCTAGACCAATTCGGCTGCGGCTTTCTCATCTTCATCGTCGTACTTTGCTGCTTCTTCCAGGAAACTTTGATACATCTCATTGGCCACATTGCCCTTCTGGAAGCGGTTATCTGTCCTGAACCCTTGAGCTTGATTATTCATCATTGCCAACCGCTGCAACAACTGACCAAGGTCATCAAAGTCCATGCCAAACAACTTCTCCCTGACATTTGGTTGCATGCCCGCTATTGCCATCCTTGGCAATTGGTCATCTGGCAGATTCAAGGAATAGCAGAGGTTTTTGGTCTCTCTAAACTTGCGGAGATACTCCTGGGGTGTTTCATTAGCCCTCTACCTCAAGCTCATAAGGTCAACTAGCTTCTTCTCATTAGTGCCCATAAAGAAATATGCATGGAACCTTTGCTCTAATTCTGCCCATGTACCAATGGAATTTGCCGGCAGAGATGTGAACCACGTGAAAGCTGGCCCTGTCAGAGACAATGGAAAGGGCTTCACCCTCGGAGGGAGGGCCACTCGGTTATACCACTCTGGATAAGGGGACTTGTATGCATTGGACTGGTTCTTTGGCTTTAAGCCAAACTGATTCTGCATCATGTCCGCCATCCTGTACATGATAAGGTCAATATTTGAATTTGGAGCTCCATGTGCTTGCCCTTCAAAAGGCAACCCTGCTGAGTTCTTATACCCTAGATTTGGGAGAGCATCAATAGCACTGTAATTGGCAAACTCTTGATATCCGTCTCCATAACTATTCCTCTGCAACCTGTTCGTTGCTGGAGACACCTTGAAAGCCGATTGTGGGACGTTTCCCGACGTGCCGAACATGAGCTGGCCATAAGATATGAGAGGTTGTTGTTTCTGGTGAGGAACCATCCCACCTTGGTTCATGCCAGGCGCTTCGCTATCCTCAGCAGTCTTCTCCTGGCGTTTTGGCACATGGAACAATGTCGGTCCTTGCATTGGACCAGCAACTTCCTCAAAGTATTTATCAGCAGATGGACCGAAAGTACTGACCATGATCGTGCGAAAAGTATTCAAGAAATTCGTATGATGATTTGTCATAGTGTCACTCATGGCCTTGTAAACCACTTCAGCCAGCTTCCGAGCATCTTCCTCTTCGGTGTAATTAGACTGATGTGGAAGGAGAGTCCTCGAGAGCGACTGCTTCTGAAAAACCTTGTTGCTTTTATTCTTTGAAAAGGACATCAAACACTTGTGTTGAAACTCATCACATGCTTGCTGGATCGTATTCCTCAGGTCTTCTGGCAACTCATCCATAGTCACGTCTAGAACTTGGTTATTGTCGAATTCAGACATCTTGAAATGTGTGGTCCCACCGAGCGTGCCAAAAAGTGTGTTGACACAAAATGTGGCGCACTGTGCCTCACACACAGCAAGCCGGAAAGCGTGGCTTCAATCGGGTGCCCGGGTATTTCAAAATCCGGAAACGTGCCAGTTAGTTTGACCTGAAACTAATATGGGATAAAAATCATTAGATACAAAACTGGAACATGCTGGGTGAGACCAGACAGTTCCATATATACAGCTCTGAAGCCACTTACGACGACATACAACTATAGAAGTTGTCTGCCAACAAGTCTAATAGATCATTCAGCTAAAACAAACATAAAGTACCTAAAGCGTTAATTGTCGAACATGCATGCATGAGAAAAGTACGTTTGGACGAATTATAATTAACTATGAGTTAAAGCGTAACCAAGCTCAGCAATCCAATTGAGTTGGGATCCATGATGAAGGAACATGTAAGCAAACACGATCAAACTAATCTAGAGCTTGTATCTGCCGCACGATACCTAACCTTATCAAAGCTTAAATGTGGTTAACATACACGAACCCGCAACACGTAGCAATCTAGATTAGACTAATTCGGCTATTGTGAACGTAAGATCTATTTGTAGAGACAACATGAAAGCAAAAACTGTCAAAGAATAAATAGATCTATAAGAGAGAATAGAGCCGAACCGTATCAATCTAGATTGAGCAAAAGAGTGTTACAAATATATGAAATATCTAAAACATGCAACATGTGATAACTTAATGAATCTACTAGATTTTGCCAAATCTAATAGAGCCGATAACTATCTTGCTTTTGCTAAGCATATTGAGCAAAACGCCTGCCGCACGGTATCTACTCGTAAACGAAACATAAGAGAAGACTTCTTGATTGTCAAGCAAGGATCCGCCACACGATCATTGACAACAAACAAGACTACTTGCATCAACGTCTAAATCCACTGCATGATACTAGACATGATAACAAGGTTGTCGGGACTTATGGAGGTCGACTGATCGATGACTCCTCTCGAAGAACTCGATGACACGACAAAAGACTCGAAGTTGGCACGGAGCCGGTTGTATTGATTTTGGTTGTGAACCCTTTTATAATGGACATGGGTTTATATTTATACCCTGGTCATGATATGAGTCTTAAAAGGACACGGTTACAAAATATTAAAGGAAAACATGACATCTTTGACTTTAGTTTCCTTCAATGTCTTTATTGCCTTAATTGTCGCGATATTCGTTACCCGATCAACTCTTACTTGCCGCTTTTGTTGCTTCTTCAATGGAAAACCGCCTTTCTTCAGAATAGCCGACCGCACGATTATTTGCCGATTCTTTAGAAATTAGCCAACCGCATGGACATTTGCCGAATGCTCCGAACACCTGTTTCTGCAAATTTACTGCGTATTGGCCCACTTGTCATCCTCTTAAGCGTGCCAAAATCCAGTGTTAACAATAGTTGTGAGAAACAAAGCAAGATTGGTAGCTCAAGGTTACACTCAAGTTGAAGGTCTTGACTTTGGAGAAACTTATGCACCGGTTGCAAGATTAGAGGCAATTAGAATCCTATTGGCCTATGCATGTGCACACAACATCAAGCTATACCAAATGGATGTGAAGAGTGCTTTCTTGAATGGATACATCAATGAGATAGTATATGTTGAGCAACCTCTCGGTTTTGAAGATGACAAGAAGTCCAACCATGTGTACAAATTGAGAAAGGCTTTATATGGCTTGAAGCAAGCACCTAGAGCATGGTATGAAAGATTGAGGGATTTCCTCTTATCCAAAGGGTTCATCATGGGAAATGTTGATACTACTCTCTTCACCAAGAAGCTTGGCAAGGATCTATTTGTGCTTCAAATCTATGTGGATGACATCATATTTGGTTCAACCAATCAAGAATTTTGTGAAGAATTTGGCAAGATGATGGCAAATGAGTTTGAAATGTCAATGATTGGTGAACTTAGCTACTTCCTTGGTCTTCAAATCAAGCAATTGAATAATGACACCTTTGTGAGTCAAGGCAAGTACATCAAGGACATGATGAAGAAGTTTGTCTTAGAAGAGTCTAAAGGCATTAGCGCTCCTATGGGCACTAATGGACACTTGGATAGTGATGCTAGTGGCAACATGGTGGATCAAAAGTTGTATCGGTCTATGATTGTAAGCCTACTCTATGTGAACGCTTCAAGGTCGGAGTCATGTTTAGTGTATGCATGTGTGCAAGATTCCAAGCCTCACCAAAAGAAAGTCACTTGAAGGCTACAAAGAGGATATTGAGGTACTTAAAGCATACACAAGATGTTGGATTGTGGTATCCCAAGGGGTCTAACTTTGAGTTGATTGGATATTCGGACTCCGATTATGTGGGATGCAAGGTTGATAGGAAGAGCACATCGGGCACATGTCAAATGCTAGGCATGTCACTTGTATCTTGGTCATCAAAAAAGCAAAATAGTGTTGCACTCTCTACCGCCGAAGCTGAATACATAAGTGCGGGTACTTGTTGTGCTCAATTGCTTTAGATGAAGGCAACCTTGAATGACTATGGAATCAATTTCAAGCAAGTGCCATTGCTATGTGACAATGAAAGTGCGGTGAAGCTAACCAACAATCCGGTTCAACATTCAAGAACCAAGCACATTGACATAAGGCACCACTTCATAAGGGATCATCAACAAAAGGGTGATATCAAAATTACAAGTGTTGGCACCGATGATCAACTTGCTAATATATTCACCAAGCCACTTGATGAGAAGAGGTTTTGCAAGCTAAGAAATGAGTTGAACATTCTTGATTATTCAAACATGTGTTGATGCACCCCACATATATGACATGCCTCTCCTTCGAGCAAAGCAAGGTAAAAGTTGAGTGACATGTCATTCATCCATTATTAGGACTTGTTAGTGTATCTAGACATCAAGTCATTAGGCTCATTCATGAAAAATCAAAAGATTTTTTATGCTTATATAGTACCACTATTGCTTCTATGCTTGTATGATCTAGTGGTAGCATATGACATGTTTGTAGGCTTGCAATCCTAGTGTTTGATCTAGACTATGAACTTCAAATGTTTAGCTCAACATGGGCAAGATAACCATTCTAGGATGTGTGAACAAGCTTGTCCATGGTTTAAACCGAGTTAAATATCTTGGGGCCAGTAATCTAGGTTGAACCACAACTAAGCTTCTCTCCAATAATCAACTCTTTTGAGCACACCTTTTATGATAATAGATGACAAAGGGGGAGAAGTAGTAGTCACAAAGAAAAATTGAAAATCACAAGTAGGGGGAGCAAGCCTATGAATCAAGTTGTTGCATATCTTTGTGCATTCATAAGTGCTTGCTTGCATATGTTTTTATGATTCATGACATGCTTGTGTGGTGAATGCTAGAAACATAATTGAATTGATGCTTGAAGTACTAGCATGATTAGGTTTTAGCCTAATTCTTCTTGTGAGCTTAAGCTTTCCAAGTGGTATTTCAAGTTTTCTCTGAAGTGGTTTCTAGGCATTCATGGTGCTAAGGATGGTATAATATGGCACTCCGATTAGTATCACGCTTCAAAGGACCATCTCTTATACCTTAGCATCATTTGGTAGCATTCACTCTCCCACAATTCCTATTCATGCATATGTGATCAAAATAAACCAAAGTCATATATCACATATGTAGGGGAAGCTAATACTAACAAAGTGGAAATTTTCATTATATACATTATTTTGTGAAAGGTTATCATCAATTACCAAAAAGGGGGAGATTGAAATCCCAAGTTTGGTTTTGGTTAATTGATGAAACCTATGGACTAACCCTATTGTTAAGTGAATGATCAAGATAGGGTGAACCAAATTGACAAGTGGAGCTAGATGAAGGATCATGATAGATCAAGTGCTCCATGACTAAGGAAAATAAGAAAGAGAAAAACAAAAATGGGCTCAAGGCAAAGGTATATCTATAGGGCCATTTTTGGTTTAGTGATCAAGACACTATAGAGAGTGTGATCACATTTAGGATAGAAAGCCGTACTATCAAGAAGGGAAAACTCGTGTCGATTGAGGTTATCATGTGCCACTAGGTTTGCATTTGCATTCATATAAAATGAACCTAAGTGACATGAAAATGAAATTAAATCCAAGATAATTTCATGAAAAGGCTCACACAGGGCACAAGTGTTTGGATCTCATGGTGTTAGCACTTGAAGACTTGGAGAAGAAGAAGCAGCTCCGTTTTGCACTTGGAAGGGCTCCGGACGCAGGGTTCGGACGCTGGCAAGATGCCATTCGAACCATTGGATATGCGACCGGAAGCTTACCCTAACTGGGCAGGCGGCGCACATGTGATCCAGACGGAGATCAGTGTCCGGACATAGGACTCCGGTCGCGCGTCCGGATGTTTTCTGCTCTCTGGAAGCTCTCTATGTAGATCCGGACGCAGGCTTCGTTGGTCCGAACCCACACTATGGAGTGCGTCCGGAGGCGACGTGGTAGCTCTCAGTGAAGGAACGAACAGCGAATTTCAAATGATAGGCAGACCGGACGCAGGCACTTTGGCCCGGACACCAAGTTTCGCGCGTCTGGAGGGTGCGTCCGAATTGGAAGACAAAGGTGCTGCAGCTCCGTCAGCGAAGGGTCCGAACGCCACCAATGGTCCGGACCCCCCATACATGTTGCGTCCGGAGGCACGCAGACAGTGGCATAGAAGGAGGCAAACAACTAGCTCTTGTGTCTGAGCTATATATATGTTTTGGCTAGCCTCTTGGGATCACTCTTGCACCTCCCATTCATTCTCACTCTTTGTGCTTGCTTGAGATATCCCACAACTCATCTCTCTTTGTTTTGCTTGCTAATTCATGAGAGTTTGAGTGAACCAAGTGTTTTGATCTTTGCATTGCATCTTAGTGGCACTTGGTCATCATCATCGCCGTAGGATTTCTTGTTATTCTTGGTGTTTACCAACACCTAGACGGCTTGGTGGTTGTGGAGAAGCTTCGACACGTGTTGGTGATTGTTCGTGGCCGGCTTCATCGACTTGTGAGAGGGCTTGTACCCACCTCGGCGGAGCGCCAAAGGGTAACTCTAGTGAATTGCTCGTGTCATTGAGTTACTGTCATTTGGGTGAATTCTTGTGGCGCCGGGTAGTGGGCTAGGCTTGTGATCGCCTATTAGCCACCGAATCACCACTTGAGTAGTCGACATGTAACACCCTAAAATTTGCTTTCTTGAAAATAGAGTTAAATTGAGTAATTTATTAATTTTGGTGCTCACGAAATCATAAGGAATAAAACTTTGTATGGAATTAAAACTTGTTAGGGGGTAGAAACATGTCTGTGCATTCATGTTGGAGCATTGGGTTTATTCTTCGGAGTGGATCTTTCAAAATCAAAAACAAGAATTCAAATGGTTTTGAAAATGAGCTTTGAAATAAAAGAAAAAAAAGAAAAAGAGAAAAAAGGGAAATCCCTCTCTCCCGCTTGGGCCTTCCCTCCCCCACCGGCCTAGCCCCCCCTTTCTCCCCCTCCCCTCCTTCCCCGCGTTGGGCCCCGAGGCCTCCAGGCCGGCCCACCTCCCTCCCCTCTTTTTTCCCCCACCCCGCCGGCCCATCACCCCCTCTCTCACGCGCCGGCCCAGTCTCCCCTCCTCAGCCCAGCCGGCCACCCCCTCCAGGCCGCCTCCTCCCCTGCGCGGCCCAGCCTCCCCTTCCCACGCGCCAAAGCAGGCCCAGCTCTCCCACCTGCCGGCCCAGCCGCCAACCCTAGCCTCCCCCCCTATAAATATCCCCCCAACCCCCCTCTTCTTCCCCCCACCGCACGCCGCGGCCAACAGGAGGAGCAGCAGCAGCCACCCGCGTGGCGACATGTGGCACCCGGCCGGACCCCGCCGTCAGCCCCCCTGCGCTTTGCAAAAAGGCCCCCAAGTTTTGGAAAATTTTAATCCGCAGTTCAGTTTTTATTTTAAAAACACTACCGATATTCTTTTGCTCATAAAATATTCGTTTTAAATCCGTTTTCATCCATTCAAATTGCGTTAGATTCGTAGAGTTTTTATCTACATGTTAAAACCATAATCTATCTGTTTTGCAAACTTTGAAAATAAATATTTATTTAATGCCTTTTAATTTGCATGTTTAATCTTTAAATCTTGTTTAAATCCTATCTTCCACGTTCTAGCTCCGTTTTTATCCAAACCAATTGCGTTAGCTTCGTAATTTAATGATCCATCTAATGGTACAGTTTTCATATATGATAAAGTCTTTTAAAAATAAAGTTTAGATTAATCCTTTTTAGTGAATTAATCTTGTATAGAAAATCATGTTAATTTCATATCTTCTCTGTTTTTAATCCGTTTCATCCCGTTCAAGTTGCGTTGGTTTCGTATTGGCATAACCTTTTCATTAGTGATCTTTAATACCATGTTAATAGCTCTGTAATTTTATGGTTAACTCCTAAACTTGATTAATAACTATGCAACTTGTTTTATATATAAAATATGATTAGTTCTGCTTTTATTTCGAGATCCAAATATCACTTTGACTTAATCTAACTTGGGTGTTTCTTTGAAATACCTTATCCATTCTTTTATATAGTTAAAACTAATAAAGCTCATAGTCCTCTTTTATAAAAGCAGATCTTTCGGTAGATGTATCTTACTAATCATAGCTCCGATTAGTGTGTTATTCGCGACTGTGTGATCGTAGAGTGGCGTAGATCTCTTTTTAAATCTTTTTAATTGATTGGTGTATTGTTCTAAATAGATATGTATGTATGCTATGTTTGGTCAGGTGTTTTAGTGGTGTTTGTTAATTATTGTCCAATCGGTGAGTGTTACGTTGGAAATCAAGAAGTTGGTGTTTCAGAAGATCTTTTGAAGAAGTTAATCTTTGAAAACGTTGATCTTTGAAGAAAGGATCTATTTTAAGGCCAGTATTATATGGGATCTTCCTTGATGTCCTATTCATGATGTTTTTAAATCAAATCATATGCATGTGTCTAATCTTGTTACCTTACGGCTTACCTAGATTTGTTACCTTGAACCTTGGAATCCTATGGGTTACTTGCATATGGGTAGTTATTGCTAGTGCTCCATTTATCTAAGCATGATCTTGAATATTGATTAATGACTATATGAAATGATAAAGTAAAACTTGACTTTTTAGTAACATGGATTTAGGACCCTTTTCTGTCAGCAAAAGCTGGGACATACAGTACAACCATGAGGGCTATAATGGCTCTGGCTTTAGTTCAGTATGAGGGTAACTCTCTCGCATGTGGTAGTTCGCGAAAGTTGCCATTGACGAGCAGTTGCGGGTTGCGGCTTGAGTGGCGACCGCTGCATGTGTGTACCATCGAAGGGCTCCCGTATACCCCTTGCCCGTGGATCCGTAGTGTCTGTTGTTTTTCAGCGAGCCCCTTTGAAAGACTTCATAGTGAACCCTGCTAACCTTCCTTGGAAGTGGGTCAAGAGGTTGATCCCCTCGGGCGAAAGGGTAAATCACGACTCGTGGGTAAAGTGTACGACCTCTGCAGAGTGTTAAAAACTGATATATCAGTCATGCTCACGGACACGAGCGGCCCGGAAAACTCACAGACTAATAACGGAAAACTCACAGAAACAATGTTTACATGTTGGTTATTACTTGTGAATCAATTTATCATGCTATTGGTGTTACTTATTAAATTTGATCATGTGGTTTAATTTGGGGGCTTAAGCATAACTTATGACACATCAATTGTAAAGTTTTGAATCAATTAAAAATGCTTATCGCAGTAAACCAGTGTCAACTTTTGAGCCTCATGAACCCCATATATACTTGTTGAGTACGAAAGTACTTACGCTTGTTTACTTTTCAATATTTGGATAAAAATCCCGGATGGGTACCAGTTTGCAAGAGTCTCGAGCAGTTAGGCTTGTGATAACCTAGTCAGTTGGTCCCTGTGGAGTGGAGTCTTCGCCTAAAGATCGGAGTGTCTTACCGCTGTTTGTTCTCTTAAGGTTATTCCTTTGACCTTATATGTTACGTATTTAAGTGTTGTCTTTTGATATTACCTTGTTCTGTGGCTATATGTGAGATTTGACTTCCTGGGCTCACATATAGGGTATATCTGGTTTTGTTCTTAAAACCGGGTGTGACACGACACAACGGGGACTAGCTTGGTGGCAACCAAGTGAACCTCGGGAGAAAAATTCTTGTATTCATCTTGTCTCTCGGCTACTCATTGGTTTTTATTGTGATTGATTCTTCATATTGACTTCCTTTGATCACAAGGCATCGGTATAACAATCACCCTTATCCTTGCATTTACTTTCTTTCATATCTTGTCTAGTTAGCTTGTTAGTTAGTTCTCTTGTTAGTTGTTTTAGCTTGCTTGAGCTAAGTGCCTTAGGTTCTTGCTATTGTGTGTAGGCACTTAGTTAACTAGAATTGCTTGGATAGGTGGCTTTGCATCCCTAAGTAGAGCTAGAGCAAAAGCTTCGCTTAAGTGTTATTCTAACTTTTGCTCTAGTGATTTGTAGATTTTTTATTAGGTTATTCACCCCCCTCTAGCCATCTACGACCTTTCAACGGCTCACAAGAGTAGCACATGGATCCATGGGCCACACCAAGGAGATAAATGTGACAACCACCTCAGAATCAATATCCAACCTCAATGACAAGTGGGACCCACATAGGGGGTCGGTCGACCACCCTATGGGCCCACCTGGCTCCCATCTCGGCCATGATCCAAGAGAGGCACTCTAGAGTGAAATCCAACCATTGGATCACTCTGTGTTTCCTCTCAACGACTCACAAGAGTAGCACATGGATCCATGGGCCCACACCAAGTAGATAAACGTGACAACCACCTCAAAATCAATATCCAACCTCAATGACAAGTGGGACCAACACCAGGGAGGAAGAAGTGGGCCAGGACACCCCAAGGGGGGGGGTCGGCCGACCACCCCTTGGGCCCACCTGGCTCCCACCTAGTCCCCTGACCAGTGGGACCACTCCTAGAGGCCAGAGGAAGGCCCACTGGCCATAGGGGGGGGGGGTCGGCCGACCACCCCCTTAGGTCGGTTGGCTCCCTCCAACCGCCATACCACTCTACACATGGTGGAAATCCACACCATCCACCCTTGGTCGGTTCAAGGGTTGGTTGGATCCAAGGGTGGAGAATGAAAGGCCCTGGATCGCTGACGTTGCGATGGAGTAGCCCCTACTCCACCTCCCACTATAAATAGAGGGTCACCCCCCCTCTCTACACATGGTGAAGAAGCCTACAAGCTCTATTCGTTAGATTGTTCTAGTAGTTTAGTCTAGAGTGGGAGTTAGAGTTCAGTCGAGTTTGCTGGGGATTTCCGGAGTTGTCTTCTGGGAAGTCTGGTATAGCTCTTGTATCTTTCCTTCTTTGTAAGACTTTATATTATTCAATATATTATCTTTTCTCTTTACTTTACTTAGTATTTACTTTGAGCATTACTATACTAGTATAGTATTGTTATATGCTTTTGCTCTTTAATAGTCTTTACATTCATAGTCTGTGATCCTTGTGACCTTTCCTGTATGCGATCATTGCCTGGCATAGGGTGCTTTGATTATAGATCGTTGTCAAAATAGTAAGTTGTGTGTAAGCGTGGTGCTTATACATTATCTTACCCTTGGTTATCTCTTACTGCACAGATTGTTTGTGGTAGCTAGCAAGAGGTGACAGCCTTGTCTAGGCGTTGTATTCCACCACGTGTTTTTAGGCAAGTTCTTAAAAGGTAAGGCCCTCGTAAAACGAGGGCGCGGTCCGGTAGGAGTTTTGTCCTCCTACTGATCTATCCCCTCGCCTAGCATACTTGTATTGAGGAGGCAAACTATAGTGTTTAGACTAGTTAATTAGCTAAGTATATTGAAGTAGAGTGAATTACATAGGAGTCCCTTGTACTCTCTCGTTGTCCTCCCACCTAGATATTCTATCTAGTCCGTTCTAAGTATCTTTTACCGTAGCTTCTTCATTCATCAACCCCTTCCTATCACATATATCGTTTACCCCCTTATACTAGTTGGTACTAAGTTGAGGTACTCTTTAGGATCTCTCTCTAATTATTATTTCTAGCTCAGCTTTCCTTTGGGAAAATATAAATTACGATACCTTGGAATACTCCTAGGTGAAGTGCTACAACGGTATAATCTGTGCGCTTACGGATTTATCCAATAGTCATAAGAAATACCAACAAGCATTTCTGGCGCCGTTGCCGGGGATAGAGATTTATCTCTATTTTTGGTGTGACGCTAAGAAATGTGAACAAGCATTTCTAGCGCCGTTGCCGGGGAAAGCTTAGCCTAGAAATTTTAATTAGATTGAATCCAGAGATTCTTGCTAACTTAGTTATCAATTAGTTTTAGGGTAATTACCCCTTGCTTGTGTTTCTCTTTTGTGAAGCAAGGCATTGTATAAGTGAGTTCCACTTTTGAGCAACCACATTAGAAAATCTTGAGAGCTTCCGAAGGAACTCTAGACATCGTCTAGTGTCCCCTCGAAAGTTCATCTCAAATTTGGATCCACTAAAGGAAGTGTTGACGGTAATTATGAGCTATTTTATCACCATAAAAATACCGTCAACATCCTCATATTCGAAGGAAAAGAAGCATAGCTTGAACTTATTTTACCCAATAACTTGGTTCCACATGTATATGTCCTCTATTTGAATGTAGGCACAAAACGTCATAATTCGGAGCTCCACATGACATATTTCCAAGCATGGCAAATGTGCAAAGCCAGTACACCATCATGATGAACATTACCTCTAGAAGCCACCTGTAAAAGATGAGCTTGTTTGGCCACAAAAGACGGTCGACCGACCGTACTTTGGGCCCAATCTTGGATAGTAGAATCCACACCTATCAAGGAGGTCCCACGCCGAGGGGGAGGCCCATGGCTCTCTATAGGCGGTCGGCCAACCACCCTATGGGGCCACCAAGGCCTCCCATGTGTCCATGATCCAAGCACATCCTCTAGAGTGAAGATCCACCCTTGGATCTCCTCTGTGCTTCTTCTCGACGGCTCTAGATCAAAGCACGAGGATACATGGACCCACAAACTATCTCGGAACAATACCAAACTTCGCCAAGGTACCAATGACATGGGGGCCATGCTCCACACGAAAGATGGCCAATACTTGCGGTCGGCCGACCGTGGGTATGGGCCCACAGGCCACCCACATGCCCCTTGTGCTGTGGGGACACCTCTTGGGGGAAAGTGGCAGGGCCCACCTGCCATTGGGCGGTCGGCTGACCGTGGCCAGGTGCCCAAAAGGTGCACCGACCTCCCCACCGACTTCCTGCATGCCTCCATGCATCCAATTGATCTCCACCGTTGATCTAAGGCAGTTGCAAGGATGGTTTGATCCTATGGTGGCTGATGGAGGTGGTGCGGATCGCTGATGTGGCAGAACCGTCCAAGTTATAAGAGATCAAGTACCAAAGTAGCCAACTTAACTGCCACTTGAAGCACTTGAGCCCATATAATTCTGGTAGTCCGGAAATCTCGAAGGATTTCTAACAATCGTATATCCGACCCAGATCGCGCAAACTCATGTATGCACATTCGAACGAACCAAAAAATTAAACGAAATACTTGAAGTACGAAGTAAAAGTTATTACAACACTTTGTTCCAAATAAAGTAGTACTCACGCCACAACACACATGGCCCAAAGAAACATTGTTTTGAAACTCGAACCCAAAGTCTTACTCCACGCTAATACCATTAATAGATAGGGGCGCCAACGAGATCATGTCCGACAACAGCAAAAGATGAGCTCACAGAAGACCTTGCCCAAAGCCTACTCCTCTTCTCCTTCGACAGGATAGAGACAGTGCTTACAATAGCCAAATTATACTTGGCCATCTGCAACAAACGGGATAAACCCTGAGTACGGTAATGTACTCAGCTAGACTTACCCGTCTAACTGAAAATAAAGACTCCAAGGATATGCATGGCTATTTATGGGGATTTGGATAACTTTGCTTTTGCGGAAACACGAGAAAGATAACATAACTTGAAATTAGAGAGCAGCCATTTTCCATCCTATTATTTATCTCTAAGTTTTGCACCTGAACTAGAGCACACACTTGATCTAAACAAACAATAAGATAATACCATATCCAGTTCATTTGTCCATATTTTAGTAGAACCATTAACAATGTCACATGGAGTTGTATCGTGGTGAAGCTCAGCATAATCCCCCACTATCCGGTGGGAGGCGACGACTCGAATCGATATACAACCAGCTGGCAAGATTACCTTTAACACACGCCCACACTTTCCCCGTCGGGTCCATGCATTGGGTTACCGCTCAACACTGTCCAGGTAGTAACGCCGCGAACTCCAATTGGTCCACCCAATTGTAGAAATCAGTTGGCCACCACGGGGCAAGTCGTATCTACAAACTAGAGGGTTGCAACAACAGACGGAGAACGGACTAGACAGTGAGACTCGGCTTCGGGGTCGAAGATCACAACGACCCCTATGTGAAAGGGCGCATTCAAAGATGTAAGAGGGCCACCATCGTATACAAACCTATACGATCCAACGGACGGACTGCCCCCAAGTCTAAACCACTTGGTGCCCTTGCCTTCCAGTTGACCGTATTTCATTACTACCATTGGTTCTTTCCACGATAGCAAATATAGCCAACCGTGATCGGTACTATCCCCATGGGATAATACAGACATAAATGTAAATTTAACCATTTATTCTAAGCAGGCTAAGCGGTTGCTTTTACTTTTATTTAACAGTTTAACAAGGTAGGTAAAACAATAATCAAGGAAGGTAATGCATCAACTTGGATTCATCCAACTCCTAGCACCTAATGCATCACAATATAAAATACTCAAGTAGATTAATTATAAATACTGGGAGGCTTAAAGATGCTCCGGGGCTTGCCTTGAGTGAAGGTGGAGGGCTGGTGGTCAGGGCACTCGGGCAAGTTAGGTTCTCGCTCTAGGAACTCCTCTTGAAGCTCCTGCACCTCCTGGACTTCTACTCCTTGGGGTGACACCTGAAGTTCCTCCACTGATCCTAAATGTTTGAAATGCATATGATTAATCATGGGTGCAAGGGATGATGCTTGAAATAAGAATTAAAACACTAAAATGTGGCCTTAAGCATTAAACCAATTAATTACCCTAAGGCCACTTTACACAGCAAGCCTATTAAAGCATGCTCAGAAAAATCTACAAAAATTACAGGGGACAGAGCATGCTTAAAAGATACTACTGCATAAAATTCAACCATAGCAAAGCTACCAACTAGCAGATACAAAAAGATGAATTTAAATGTAGAAAAAGCACTTTGAACTAGACCTACTGGTTAACAAGGTGAACCATGCTATTTCTTATTTTTAACATGTTCTTTACATATAAAAATATTTATCAAGAAAATTCCATGATCAGCACAAACAGATTATATTCTATATGATTTTCCAAAGAAAACCCTAGAAAAGGACACTTGAACTACAAGTATCTTTTCTGCCATACAACACCCTACATGTTATATTTTTCTTAGACAGATCATGACATATAGAGACTACCCAAAAAGTTTCATATTTTATACATGCACATATTTACCACAGGAATTAATCTAAGAAAATAGAAGAAACACATTTTAATAGATAGTAAATAAATTCTACACAGAAACATGGCAACTCATATTTTTCCTAGCTTCTAAACAGGATGAAAAAGCTAGAATAAAAACCTCACATTTTTATTTGGTAAACACATGTAGGAACACATTTAACTTTTATAAATGCAGAAAAGAACTAATTAAACATTAGTACTGAATACATTCTCCCAAAATTACTTTAATATTTTTAGCAGGAAGATCTTCATTTATAGAGCCTAACACAATTTATTTCACCATTTTAGGGTTTACCAAACTCTAGATATAAAATAAACAAGCATAAATATAAATACTGAAAATGAATAAAGGAAAAAGCATTTCCGGATTGGGCCCAAGAAGAACAGTGCTGGGCTCGGACCAGTGCACACAGGCGCACGTGGGGTGGCTGACAGGCGGGGCCCGTGGTCAACTCGGGTCCACCTGTCGGCGAGCAGTGAGCAGAGCTCCGGCGCTGACCGACACTTTCTCGCCGGCGGTGAGCTCGCCGGCGGTGAAAGTGGATGCGCTGGACTCGTGGTGATGTCGCGCATCGACTAGTGGGGTTGGTAGAGCCAGCGCGACCCTGTAGCGAGCCGATGGCGTATGGTGGTGGCGAGATGCGGCGGGGCTACGCGGCGAAGCTCTCACCGGCGCTGTGTTGCCTGGCGAGTGGGTGCGTGAGCACCACGGTGGTGTAGTGAGTGTAGGATGGGGGTTGTTTGAGCCGTAGCGGCTTTGTGGAAGCCTGACTAGGTGCAAGCCCCACGACGGCGGCAATGGCGCACGGTGCACGACGCTGTGGAGTTGCAGGGCGAGATAGAGCGGGAAGAAGAGTGTTCTCACCTCTACTACCTCTGGCGAAGCTTCTGTGGAGATGGAGGCGATGGAGGTGGTCGGAAGAAGGGTGAACGTAGTTTGGTCGTTGCGGTGGCGAGTGTGAGCCGAGGAACGACGATGGCGTTCTGGCGTGCGAAGAGCTCGGCTGACGCTGCATGGGCGAGCAGGGCGTGTGCGAGGTGAAGGCGAGTGAGTGTGCGAGATGGATCGAGCAATGAAGCTTGGGGGATGACGAACGGGTGAAGGGGGTGTTTGCGGTGCTCGGCATGCTCAGTGCAGCGAGTGTGAAGCAGAGTGGGCGAGAGAGAGTGCGAGCGTGTGCGTTTGCGGGTGCGGGAGGTCGAGGGGGTGTAGGCGCACCCTTGGCGCGGTTATGGCCGACCGGCGCGACCGGTGGGGGTTGTGACGCGACGACGCGGCGGGTGTAGCGGCGCGTGGCAGAGGCGGCAGCGCGCGGGGCAGAGCGAGCTCTTGGTCCTAGCGCCGTTAAGGCAGATTTGACACTTGATCGCGAGCGAGACGGGGCAGGGTGCTGCCGTGTTGCGGGCGAGCGCGGGGCAGCGGTGATACGACAGCGCGGCGCGCTGTGCGGAGCTCTGCGCGGGCACAGGCGGCGAGAGGCGAGCAGGGGTGTCTGTGCACGCGCTTGATCCTCGCGCCATTAGCGCGGATACGCGCTCAGACGCGATCGAGACAGGGCGGGGCGCTGGCCGGCGGCAGACGCTGCGGCGCTGTAATGGCGACGCGACTGCACGACGCGATGGCGGGGAAGTGCGGTCTGCTGCGCGGCGCAGAGCGGAAGGGCTGACGGCACGGTGCGGCGCAGGGTGGCAGGGTTGACGGCACGGCGCAGGAATCGTCGGCCACACGGCGCGGCTGCCGGTGAATGGCGCGGCCGTGTCGGGTGAGTGCGCGCGACGTGCGATGCGCGGGCGCGAGCGCGCGAGTGGGCCGGCGGGCGAGCGCGAGCGCTAGTGGGCCGAAAGGCTGGCCCCGGCCCAATTCCGATTTCCGTTCCCTTTTCCCTTTTCTGTTATTTGTTTCAAACCGAATTTACTTCAAAACAGTTTCAAAAACTCCCAATTTGAACTTGCTACTTAAACCAAAGTTGTTCAGAATAAAATATTCTACATTTTTCATGCAGGGCATATTTTCTAAAAACCATTATTTTACTAGGTTCTAGATTAAAAACTAATTAAGCCACTTTTAGAAAAGAATTGCTTTTATTCTTAATAGTTAAACTAAGCTTAATTAGGCAGGGTAATTAATCATAAAAGCAAACCATCCTTTATTCTAAGCATAGTAAATTTAGCTAAACATGTTGATCAAGATGTTGAGCACAAAACACCTATTCAATTCTAGTGTGAAGAATAAAGCATACACACATGAAATGATGGCATGAATAACTTGTATTCAATGAAATGCTTATGCTTAGGGCTAATCATGATCCTAATGCAATCTTGACACAGGGTGTCTGTTGACGGTAATTACTAGCTATTTTGTCACCATCAAAATACCGTCAACATCCTCATATTCAAAGGAAAATAAGAATAACATGAACATAATCTACCCAATAACTTGGTTCCACATGTATATGTCCTCTATTTGAATGTAGGCACAAAACATCATAATTTAGGGCTCAACATGACATATTTTCAAGTATGGCAAATGTGCAAAATACATACACCATCATGATGGGCATTACCTCTAGAGGGTACCTGCAAAAGATGAGCTCATTTGGCCACAAAAGTGGTTCGGCCGATCCACAACTATCTTGGAAAAATACCAAACCACTGCCAAGGTGCCAATGACATGTGGGCCATGCTCCACACGAAATATGGAGGCCAAAGGCCACAACTCATGTTCGGCCGACCGTGGATATGGGCCAACAGGCCACCCACAGGCCTCCATGACCTGTGGGGACAGCTTCTAGAAGAAATGGGCAGGCCCACCTGTAGGGGGTGGTCGGCCAAACCTGGTCAGGTGCCCAAAAGGTGCACCGACCTCCCCACCGACTCCCTGCATGTCTCCATGTATCCACTTGATCTCCCCCGTTGATCTAAGTTAGTTATAATGACGGTTTGATCCTACGGTGGCTGATGGAGGTGGCGCGGATCGCTGACGTGGCACCGGAGTAGCCCCTACTCCACCTCTAGCTATAAATAGACCCTAAGAGCTCCCTATTTATTTCATGCCTCATTGGAGAAACACTACTCCTTAGTCTCTTAGCGGAGCTCTCTAGTAGTGTTATGCTAGTTGGAGGAGAGTGAGGAAGGCCTTATGGAGAAAGCCCCGGGCCTGTCGGGAATCTTCTCCGGAGTTCTTCCTCGGTGGATGCGAGTCTCTTGTAAGTTCAGCTCTTGTAAGTGACTTCTTCCGATTTCTTTATAGTATTTGATATTCTAAGTCTGAGTTAGCTATTATACACCTTCTCCTACTTGTTCATCGCTTTACTTTAAGTAGAGTGCTTTAACCTTATGCAAGGGTTAATGTAGTAAGAATAGTGTAGACGTGGTGTCTAGACTAGATCTTACCTTTGTAAACCGCTTATCGCGTGGATTGTTCCTGGATGCTAGTAGATAGTGATAGCTCTATCTAGCCTTTGTATTCCACCACGCGTGCCAGATAAGTTCTTAAAAGGTAGGGCTTCAATACAACATGATGGCGCGGTTCTGTCGGAGTTATATCTCTTACTGATCTATCCCATCGCCTCCTGCAAGAGAAGGGCTGATAAAGCAAGTATAACCAGCTATACCTTGTTAGATATCTTTGCTATTTCGAACCTCTCAATCCAGTTATCATAGTCTCCCTTGATCCATCATAGGACATATCCATATTCCTAGTTAGATCACTACCCGTTCCCTCTGGAAAATACGATACCTGGAATACTCCCGGTGAAGTGCTACATCGGTATAATCTATGCGCTTGCGGATTTATCCAATAGTCATAAGAAATACCAACAGTGTCACAGCTCACGTGGCACCGGAGTAGCCCCTACTCGACCTCTAGCTTTAAATAGCCCCTTAGGCCTTCACTCTCACTCCTGCCTCATTGGAGAAACACAACTCCTTAGTCTCTCAGTGGAGCTCTCTAGTAGTGCTATGCTAGTTGGAGGAGAGTGAGGAGCACCTGGAGGAGAGCCGATCCTGTCTGGCGTCTTCTCCGAGTTGTACCTCAGTGGATGCAACCCCTTGTAAGTTCAGCACTTGTAAGTGATACATCCGAGTTCTTTATAGTATTTGATATTCTACTTCTGGCATAGCTGTTATACATCTTTTCGCGCTTGTTCATTGCTTTACTTTAAGTAGAGTGGTTAGTCCTTAGCTAGTGTTAAAGTAGTAAGAATAGTGTAGACGTGGTGTCTAGACTAGATCTTACCTTTGTAAACCACTTATCGCGCGGATTGTTTGTGGATGCTAGTAGAAGGTGACAACTCTATCTAGCCTTTGTATTCCGCCACGCGTGTCAGATAAGTTCTTAAAAGGTAAGGCTTCAATACAACTTGACGGCGCGGTCCGGTTAGAGTTTTGTCCTCTTTCTGATCTATCCCGTCGCCTCCTGCAAGAGAAGGGCTGATAAAGCCAGTATAACCAGCTATACCTTGTTAGATATCTTTGCTATATCAAACCTCTCAACCTAGTTATCATAGTCTCCCTTGATCCATCATAGGACATATCCATATTCCTAGTTAACTCACTTCTCATTCCCTATGGAAATACAATACCTGGAATACTCCCGGTGAAGTGCTACAACGGTATAATCTGTGCATTTGCAGATTTATCCAATAGTCATAAGAAATACCAACAAGCATTTCTGGCGCCGTTGCCGGGGAGCGGAAGCTGTTTTAACTAGAACCCTCTGGTCCTATTATCCTTGTTTTATCTTTTCATTTTATCCTTTTCATATACACCATGAACGAATCATCCATCTCTCATCTTGCTTTTTCAAAGGGCCATAGTTTGGAACCACCACCATCATCACATCCCATCCTTTCACTTAGCTATGAGTTTCGCCCTAGCTTCATAGCCGAAGTTCGGGAACAATCTTTCTCTGGGGATGAAGATGAAAATCCTACACTCACCTATGTGACTTTGAACAATTGTGTTCATGTGTCAACATCCAAGGGATGAGGCGAGGTACCCTTAAGTGGAAGCTATTTCCGTTTTCTTTGACGGGAATAGCCAAACGATGGTACCTTCGCAGCGTAGATAGTGTAAATGGAGAATCGGAAAGATTACAATCCAAATTCTGCCTAGCTTTCTTCCCTATCTCCCGTGTTATTCGTCTTCGAATGGAGGTCCTAACCTTTAAACAAAAGGAGAAAGAATCTCTAGGTGCGGCATGGGCCTGTCTTTTAGATCTAACATCATCTGGCCCAGATCTTGCTATAACCGAGCCAACATTGTTACAACACTTTTATGGCGGTCTTAGCAAAGATTCCGCACAACTTCTTGATATAACTTCCGGGGGAGCCTTCCTATGTTTATCCGTTAGTGCAGGGAGAGGGAGTGTTTTCAAGAAGAGATTCTTGAAAACACTCCCTCTACTAACGATTATAATGAAGGACCCGAGGAAGAACAAAAACCAACCCCTAGAAAAGAATCCTCGTTAGCCGAATCACCACCACTTCTATCCAAAGATTCGGCCATCGATCCCGAACCACAAATAGCACTAATCTCGAAGGAAGAAGAAATTAAACATCTAAACCATTCCTTCGAGTTCGAGGCTAACCTTTCATATGATCGTGCTAGTTTTGGGAATGCCTAAAATGATCCTTTCCTAAGGAGACCTTCTAAGAAACATCTTTTGAGACCTCTCATGAAGGAATCTCTTAAAAAACCTCCCAAAGCAACATCATATTGCGTCTCGACTTCCCACATGGCACATCAGGAAAAACTTGGGATTCCTGATAATGAATTGTCGAGTGAGCTTAGAGAACGAGAACTAAAGTGTTTAGAAGCCAAATCTATCCTCTCTTTCTCTATGCCCACATTTGACTCATCTTACGAACCCATCCTTGATCCTGATGATCCCCCATGTGTTCCTTCATTCAAGTCTTATGATGACCCACGTAATGACTTTGGGAATTCATTAAGACACCCGAGGCACAGAAGCCATGAGGGCCATAAATCTAACCAAGAAGAGCATAGTCAACGGTTAGAGTCTATCTACCGTTGTAAGTCAAGAATGGTTGGATGAGGCCGAATCCTCAAAGGAAGTCACTAAATTGCCCACACATGTGAGGAGAATATCCTGTCAAGTGTTGGGCATTGATGGTGAAATTTGCTACGATCCTAGCCTTGGGATCAACATCCTTCCTCATTTCCATATTCCAACACCATCAAAGGATCATCTATCCCAATCACAAAAACACCTTAGACTTCCCAATGGTCAAGTTCTTGATTGTTTAGGAGTCCTTCATGATGTTCTTGTGGTGGTTGATGATCTCAAGATCTTCCTAGATTTCCATATATTTGACCTTCCTGGACTTTCTTTTCATCTCACCTTTATCGGAAGGCCAATCATGAGAATCTTGGAGAACACAATAGGAAATGAGAAGCTTGGTCATAGAATAGGTGAAGATTATCTACCCGTTTGGTCTTCTCGACCTCTCGTCAAAGGGTTAGAATCCAAACTAGTTCTTGATCAGAGGGGTGAGCTAATGTCAATTTTACCAATAGACATGACCCATTCAAGCCTTGAGGATGACTTGAAATGTCATGAGAAAGAAAGTGCTCACCCACTCCTTGAAAGGGAGAATGATGTCAATGAGCATGAAAGTTATTCCCCAATCTTCCAATCAAATCCATGCTCAAATGAGAAATCTCCCAAATCAATCTTTCCCTCCGCCATCACTACACTCATGATCTACAACCCCTTCATACTTCTTGTTCCTAAAATCTTTGCAAGGCTGGTTGTAGATGTGTTTGCCTATCACAAATTCTGCAAATCTCGTAGTGGTTTCGGTCTTGAGGATAGGTTTGAAAATGTTGGAGTTGAAGGGGAAACCGCTTCACCAACATGAGTTGCAACTTGAAGGTTTCCCAAAGACAAGCTTGTGTCTTAAAATTAAGCAGTTTCAGGAGATAACCCGAGCTTTCTTCTTTTCCATTAAAGTTTGCTTGTTAATATATATATATATATATATATAATACAAAAACAAAAATATTTTTAGTCTCCCAAAATTCTAAAAGGAATAAAATGACTTTGTAAAATGAGATTAAGGGAATATTTGTGAAAGTGTTCCTTCGGGTATTTTTGTCACTAACTATTTCAGGTTTGAACAAAAAGAATGATGGAGCAAAACACAAGGTATGTCCAACCCAACATCCTTTAATAATGAAGCACATTCAAAAAAAATTTCACATCCTAGACTTGGATTTGCTCATTATCAAATGTTGCAAAATCCAAGTATGGGGGAGTGGATTTCTCTAAAGAGCCTCATGACATGCTTCTTTCTTAATTTTGTTTGGTTGTCTCTACCTTGTTTTCTCTTTATACCTTGCTCATCTTCCTAAGTTAAAAAAATAAAAAAAATAAAAAAAATGCAAATGCTCATCTGGTTCACCATCCATGCTCTTGTCTCTTCTTAAGTGAATCTCTTTATGCTTTCATGCTTCCTAGTTCTGTTATGAGTATGCTTTGGTTTGGAATATCGATCGTGTTTCCAAAAGCTCTTTGAATTAAGCGTGGTGCTTAGGTTAAATAGCCTTCCTTAATCAAATTAGCCATGGCGTCAAGTTTGATTAATGAACCAAAAGTAAACTTGTATGGAATTTGGTTGTTCTTTTGAGCTAACCCATGTAAGATAACTTCAAAAATTTTGGTGGGTAAGTCAGGAGATCATTCATAAGAGACAACTCAAGGTTTGAGTTAGTTTTGGAATAATCTTGCACATCTTTGCCTCAACCTTGCTTAACTTTTAAAAGAATTGGTGAACAGTGATGGAACATCTCTTTCTGTGCTAAAATGCTAAAACCAACTTTTCTATAGCATAGAAGATGTCCTCTGTTTCTATGACAATAATGCCCTTGCTTCAAATTATTCATGAATTCCTTCGGGTATGTGTTGTCCACTAATCCTTCGCAGGATAGAAACAATGAAAGGAGGAAAGGGTCTGAGTACAATGCGATGATTCAAAGAAGGAAGACCATTTGTCGTCATAAATGTTGTGACACATGGAATCATCACGCTTTAAGATTACGGCTGCAACACCTTTAAAGGTAAATGGTCAATGTCTCAAAGTTATTCATGAACATGAATCACCTGAGCATGAAATTAACATGGTAGATTTTGTCCTTAATCCAATCTAGAACTAAAATCTACATGTTTTAATTTTTGTTCATTTTTCGTGTTTGACCCTAGCATTAGCATGTACCTAGCCTTGTCACCTCCCACACGAAATCTTGGCCCATTTGGCCCCGAAAGGCGGTCAGCCGATCGCATGTTGAGGCTTCTCAGCCCGACGTTGCACGGCCTGCCTAACCTGACCTATGGGACCTCCAATCCAGGCTCGGTCGATCCAAACCTCACTAAAAGCGGTCGTCCGACCGTGGATTTGGTCCTTTAGCCAAGCTCGGTACTCCTGAGCGTTGGATCAACAATTCTCTCCTATTTCCGACACGATCCAAGTGAAAATAGAGGCGAAGGGCATTGGATTCTATCTTCTTTACCTCTCCCTCTCCTTCTTACTCCTCTTACGTTGTTATTCTTCACCACTAGTAGTAATTCCATCTCCTCTTGCATCCCTTCTCACCTTCCTTGACCTCACCATGGTTCCACCAAGAAGAAGAGCGATATGGAAAATTTTATACGTATTGTTGCCAAAGAAAGCTTTACCAACTTCGAAGAAAAGGGTTTCTAAGGAGAGAATGGCGCGTTTAGATCTTGAAGATAGCTTTAATGATCTTTGCATTATCACTAATGCAAAGCTCAAGCACTTATCCACAGCCATTGAGAGAGAGGATCTCCTTGCCCCTCCTTCTCCTTAGCCATCCTCTAGAGCCACCGGCATAACCTGCCGCATGGCCCTGACAGAAGAAAGCATGAAGAGATGCTTGTCATCCCTAATGCTAAGGCCATAGGACCTTCTCTCTCCATCTTCTCCCTTGGATCACCTTAGCCCTTCATAGCAACAAGATATTTAGGCTTGATAGTCTATCACTCTTACGCCTAAGCTATCAATGATAAAAGAAACTCTTGGTTCCGCTGGTATCTTACCCCAGTAGAACCCTTGCATTTGATCTCTCTCTGTCCTATGTTGCAGTATGCAGTGAAACAAGTATGGGGGGGTATCGGTCGACACCCCAACATACCATTTCACCAGATCGACCATGGAATCATGATGTACATGGTCATGACACATCCCACGAAAAAAATTGGACCTCATCGGCCACTTTTGTGCATCGGCCGATGCACTTTGGGGACCAAAATTCAGAACAAACAGAGTGAATCAACATTCAGAGGTAAGGAATTCTACTGCAGAGACTGAAGTGGCCAAATGGACCAGTAGGGCGCTCGCCCGACCGTGCCTATAGACCCTGGGCCCACCAATCAGCATCCACTCAACTTTTATTTTCCTTTTAATATTGAATAGAAACAAGAAGATCGTATCTGAAACTAAAATTTGAAAAGTAACATGATCTATGACGTTCTGAGGATAAAAGCATCATAGAGATGAACTCTTGCTTTTGCTTATGCTAGTGGGAAAATATCTTGATAGGGAACCATATTGACTAAGTTGTTGATTAATGTGATATAGTTCTCGGCTCATGATTCATACCCTATCTATTTAAGGTTCTTGGAGATTAACTTTTTGAAAACATCATAAAACCATAATGTCACTACTCCTCTATAGTGAGAAAATTCCTAACACAACCATATATGCTCTTTCATGATCTAAGCTTTCTACATAAGTTGCTTGCTTTGTGTGAGTTTGGTCAAGTTTTGTGACCCTTGTTGAGAGACTTATCATGCTCCCAAGATCAAGATCACGTACACGCCACATATACATGCTGCTTCTACACAGGAAGTACGCAGAAACATGCCTTACATTTTCCACATAGTTCATACTCCATGTTCCAATAGAAAATCCTCTCTCTAGTATGTGCTAGTAAATGAGACATAGACTATGCAAAAGTATAGGGGCACATAAAGTCCCAAGTTTTAGAAAAAAATGATGAGCACATCAAAGCTCATTTAGAAAAAAAAGAGAATTCCAAAGCTCATAGAAAACTAAAATGATAGCTATGTCTCAAAATAATAAGTTAGGAAAGAGAGATCATATAAAGGAGTTTTTGATCATTTCCCATGTTTCCACACACTTGCACATCTTGATCTAAGAGTATGACATTTCTCTCCTTGGATCCGGAATTTGACTTTACAATACATGCAAGGTAAGTATGCTACATTGTTTATCCCTACCTAAGCTCCACAAAAGCCTTTTAGAAGTAGGAAGATAAAAAGAAGGCAACCTCATGTTATGCCTTGGTAAGGATTCATAAACCTTGAGCGATCTAGAGTGCTATATGAGGAGTAAGTTGACTTATGAGATTTCTTTTGAAAAAATTTATCAAAAACTCCAAGTACTAAAATATGATTTGGGAAGATTACTTGCCTTGAAGAACTGTTCCATTTCTCAACTTCTCAAGGATATTTGTTAGCCAACACCACATACCCCATTGGTATGACAAAATGTCTTGAGTGAATCTTTATGCTTGCTTTATACTTTGAACAACATAGACTTGTTAGCTTTTAACCTTTGCTCGAGGACGAGCAAAGAGGTAAGTATGGGGGATCTTGTTGACGGTAATTATGAGCTATTTTATCACCATCAAAATACCGTCAACATCCTCATATTCGAAGGAAAAGAAGCATAGCCTGAACTTATTTTACCCAATAACTTGGTTCCACATGTATATGTCCTCTATTTGAATGTAGGCACAAAACGTCATAATTCGGGGCTCAACATGACATATTTCCAAGCATGGCAAATGTGCAAAGCCAATACACCATCATGATGGACATTACCTCTAGAAGCCACCTACAAAAGATGAGCTTGTTTGGCCACAAAAGACGGTCGGCCGACCGTACTTTGGGCCCAATCTTGGATAGCAGAATCCACACCTATCAAGGAGGTCCCATGCCAAGGGGGAGGCCCATGGCTCTCTATAGGGGTTCGACCGACCACCCTATGGGGCCACCAAGGCCTCCCATGTGTCCATGATCCAAGTACATCCTCTAGAGTGAAGATCCACCCTTGGATCTCCTCTGTGCTTCTTCTCAACGGCTCTAGATCAAAGCACGAGGATACATGGGCCCACAAACTATCTCGGAACAATACCAAACTTCGCCAAGGTACCAATGACATGTGGGCCATGCTCCACACGAAAGATGGCCAATACTTGCGGTCGGTCGACCATGGGTATGGGCCCACAGGCCACCCACATGCCCCTTGTGCTGTGGGGACACCTCCTGGGGGAAAGTGGCAGGGCCCACCTACCATTGGGCGGTCGGCCGACCGTGGCCAGGTGCCTAAAAGGTGCACCGACCTCCCCACCAACTTCCTGCATGCCTCCACGCATCCAATTGATCTCCACCGTTGATCTAAGGTGGTTGCAAGGATGGTTTGATCCTATGGTGGCTGATGGAGGTGGCACAGATCGTTGAGGTGGCACCGGAGTAGCCCCTACTCCACCTCTAGCTATAAATAGCCCCCTAGGCCTTCACTCTCCCTCATGCCTCATTGGAGAAACACTACTCCTTAGTCTCTTAGCGGAGCTCTCTAGTAGTGCTATGCTAGTTGGAGGAGAGTGAGGAGCACCTGGAGGAGAGCCGAGCCTGTCTGGCGTCTTCTCCGAGTTGTACCTCAGCGGATGCGATCCCCTTGTAAGTTCAGCACTTGTAAGTGGTAAATCCGAGTTCTTTATAGTATTTGATATTCTACTTCTGGCATAGCTGTTATACATCTTTTCGCACTTGTTCATCACTTTACTTTAAGTAGAGTGCTTTAGTCCTTAGCTAGGGTTAAAGTAGTAAGAATAGTGTAGACGTGGTGTCTAGACTAGATCTTACCTTTGTAAACCGCTTATCGCGCGTATCATTTGTGGATGCTAGTAGAAGGTGAAAACTCTATCTAGCCTTTGTATTCCACCACGCGTGTCAGATAAGTTCTTAAAAGGTAGGGCTTCAATACAACTTGATGACGCGGTCCGATTAGAGTTTTGTCCTCTTTCTGATCTATCCCATCGCCTCCTGCAAGAGAAGGGCTGATAAAGCCAGTATAACTAGCTATACCTTGTTAGACATCTTTGCTATATCAAACCTCTTAACCTAGTTATCATAGTCACCCTTGAACCATTATAGGACATATCCATATTCCTAGTTAACTCACTTCTCGTTCCCTGTGGAAATAAGATACCTGGAATACTCCCGGTGAAGTGCTACAACGGTATAATCTGTGCGCTTGCGGATTTATCCAATAGTCATAAGAAATACCAACAGGAAGGAGGCTACACTTCATTTGTCAAGCAAGCTATGGCTCAGGAGGCTATTTCTGACTTTTCGGTCCTGTCAGTCGCTCACGTGGCGCAAGGACCTGAAGTTAATACAGGGAGTGCTACCCTCGAGCTAAAGCCAGCCTTGATTAACTTAGTACACGCCAACCCATTTTGTGGGAAGTCCCATGAAGATGTTACTTCCCATCTCAAACACTTCATGGAGGTGTGTAGCATGATCAAAGGAGTGGCTTTTGTCACCATTTGTCTTCGCCTTTTTCCATTCTCATTGTTGGGGAAGGCGAAGCAATGGTTCTACGCTCACAAAGAAGAAGCCACCGCCTGGAAGATGGACCTCCCGATGAAGAAGATAGAAGAAAGTTCCAAGAAGGAACGAGAGGCCATCTACCCTGTCGCCGCCGCACAAGCTATTGCAGCTGACCCATGGTGCGAGGTATGCGGAGGCAATGATCACTCGGGCAACAATTGCCCCGAGACTCCGAAGGAGGACGTGAACTTCATCAACAACAACAACAATGGGTATCGACCCCAACAACAAGGAGGATGGAACTCGCGCCCCTTCTACCAAGGTAATGGAAGTAACAGTAATTTCAATAATTATAATGCTTACAATAACCAACCTTCATTAAAAGATCTTGTTCTTGGTCAATCTAATATTAATGATGGAATAAATAAAAAGATGATTGCCACTAATAAAGTTCTTGAAACTCTTGGTGAGAAAATGGATAGCTTAACCACTGCTATGAAAAATCAATTGAGCTTTAATAAAATGCTAGAAACCCAATTAGCTCAATTAGCAGCAGCTATGCCATCTATAGAACAGGGTAAAATTCCTGGGAAACCAGAGGATTCAATTGAGCATGTGAACATGGTCACAACGAAGTTCGGTAAGCCTCCACTCCGCTCCTATTGGGGCTATCTTCTCGATCCTCCCTTCATCATGAAGAAGGAAGATCCAGGCCACCTGACGATCAAATGCTCAATCGGACAACAAACCTTCCACACTGCCTTCTGCGACCTTGGATCGGGCGTCAACATCATGTCCAAGGTAACTTATGATAACTTGTTAGGATGACCTTTGGTCCCTACATGTGTTCGCTTGCAGATGGCGGATCAAACCATATGGTTTCCCGAGGGACTCGTGAGGGATATCTTGGTGAACATCCAAGATGAATACATCCCCATAGACTTCATCATCCTGGACATGAGAGCTAACGTGGAAGTCCTCGTCATCTTGGGAAGGCCCTTCCTCAACACCACCAACGCGGTCATCTACGTTGGATTGGGCCAGATCCACTTCCAGTTCCTGAGTCACAAGGTAAAGTGTGCCTTCAATGGTTATAAACTTAACAAATAGGTTAAAACACAACCACCAAGAAGAAGAGTTCGAGCTCCGTGCCAAAAGAAATAGTACCCAGAGGCCAAGATCAATGAACTCAAGGAGGATGAACCCGCCAATCCAAGGTAGGTTTGGAAACCAAAGGAGGTGCACACATCACGGTCTCTGCCCCCGGAGCCATCAAGTGCACCTGAGGAATGAACAAGAAGGAGAGTCCTACTCTGAGGACTTAAAATCAAGGAGCCTTCGCCGAAAGGTAAATCGGTAGTTATCTTTTATTTTCCTTCTTACATTTAGTTCAAACCTTTAATTTCTTTCATACTTAAAGTTTAGAAGAAAACTAAAGATAGTTTAAATAAAACTTGAGAAATAGATTAACATTAAAAATTTGACAAAAGGGAGGACCATAGAGTGGTTGGCCGACCACCCTATGCATCTTACCTTGGCTTGTTTAATTAAGGAACATATAGTTTATCATTATGAAAGAAAAAAAATGAAGACTAGGGTGGTCACCGGGATCCCCTTGTTCATCCATCTTTCTTCCCCACCATCCGTTGTCCAAGCATCTCATGATTTGAGTAGTGGGACTTTAAAAAAAATCAGATTCTTGCTTTGGGAGACATCTCTTTTGTCTTGTCATGCTTTAAAGTACATCAATCACTTTTTAGTTAAAGCATGACACATCCTTGTCTCCCACTACTCCTTGTCCAAAGTGGGGAATGATGACACCCATCACTTTCACTTTGTCATGCTTTGAGAAAGAAAACACATCAATCACCTTTGATCAAAGCATGACATGTCTTTATCCCCCACTACTCTTTGTTTAAAGAGGAGAATCATGAGCACTTTAGCTCAGCCTTTGATCACATCACATAACATCTTTCACCTTTCACCAAGCACTAGAAAAAGCATGAGTGGAATCCCCACTTTAGGGGGTCGGCCGACCACCTTTGGTCACCTCCTCCTCTCTTTTGCTTTGTGTAAGGCATCTCCTAAAGCTTGTGATCATGGCACCCAAGGGCATGCCCAAGGGGGTCGGTTGACCACCCCTTGGAGCCTCCTTGGTGCCACTTCCTTCCTTTATAAAAGCCCATGCAAGGAGAGCTCAATCCCTCACACCTCAACCAGAATCCAGTTCTAGCTCAAGCCTCTCCTTGTCTTGCTCTCTCCTCTCTCAAGAGAAGTAGTGTTAGTCCAGAAGAAGATCTCTTCTCTTAGCTCAAGCTTCTCCCCTCAAGACAAACTAGGAAAACTTTCCCCACACACAACCTTGTCCTAGTTTTGCCTCTTCCTCTCTAAAGATGACGAACCCGATAACATCCGCATTCAAGAAGATGAAGCAAGCTATGAGTGGGAGCTCATCCCGATGCTCCCACCAATCCGAGGACACTTCCCAAGGAAGAAGAAGGGGAGGTTCTGCCCGATACACTTGGGAGAGCCTCCAAACCGAAGAACACCCTCAGGAGGAACAAGAAGTGCCGACGGAGGTACCTCATATCGGGGCATTCATGGTGCCCCCAATGAAGACCTATGATCAACAGAGCGGTCTCTGGTTCGACCAACTAGGGTATCAAAGGTATCTCTCTTTTCGGGATCGATCTTTTGAGCACACAATGATTTTGGATCCGAATCTTCTCACCAACGCAGGTATGACCACCGAATTCGAAACTATCTTTTCCTCTATTGGTTGGTCTGGCTTTTGGCAAATAGAAGAGTTTGGAAATGAGTTGCTCGCCTTAGAATTCTTATGCTCTATCCAAGTCTTTAAAGTTGGAATATCTTTTCGCATGTTTAATCAAAGTCATAGTCTAACTTGGAGTCATTTAAATGCTGCTCTTGGCTTTGAAAATTCATGCTTGTTAGATTTAGACCTTGCCATACGTAGGTTTAATAAGAGTTCTCTATCTCTGCTCTTAATGATTGCTCAAATCCTAAAACCTCAGGAAATTCATAATCCAACTCTTCGTTTCATACTTCTTTGGATGAAAATGACTTTGTTTCCTGGAAGTAATGCTAGCTTGATAAGTGATATGGAATTAAAATTGCTCTATGCCATGGTAAACAAAATTCAAATCTCTCCTGTAAAATGTTTAGTGGAATTTTGGCAAAGTTCAATTGAGAGTAATGAATCTATTCAATTCACATCTTTAATTACTCGTCTTGCCGAATCTATAAACTTGTTAAATGGCGCTCAACCCTTTATTTACATCTCTGCTCCTATAGCTGTAATCTCAGAAGAATATCTTATATCTGCTCAAATGTTGAAAAGAGACGCCAATGGTGAACTTAAAATGATTCACAATGGCCATACAATTAAGGTGCCTCTTCCAAATAGGCAACTTCAATTGTATAGGACCCGTAAGCTAACCATTGATTTAGATCAAGGCATTGGACAAAGAGGTTTTGCAGGATCAGACAGGAGAGCCTAGGAGAGACTTTACTTTGTTCATCTTGAGCAAGGTGGTCCTTCCTGAGGAGCTGTTGACGAGGAGGAAGACGATGCATCTTCCGATCCCATGCATACTTCTAGTGGCATGCCACCTCGACCATCATGTCCGCAAAGAGCACGGGCATCCTTCTCGTCCACACGAGAAAGGGAGCATCGTGAATTGCGGCAACAATTTGACCATCTCACCAACACCTTTGGTGAGTTGCGTGTTGAGCACGATGAGACAACACGCATCGTCCAGCAAACTACCGAAGACATTCAAGCAATGCAAGAAGAACAATATCGGCATTGGGACATGTGGCGGCAACAACATCCACATCCTCCGCATTATTGAGCAAAAGACAAGCTTGGGGGAGGTTCCCTCCCCCTCTAAGGTAAGTTTTTAATTTCAGCATTTATATTTATGCATTTCCTTGCTTATCTTTTTTTTTTGCATCTAAAAAAAATCTGCATATAATAAAATAAAATAAAAAGATCTTTCTCTACTCCACTCTCGCATATTCCATGAAAAATTAGTATCTCCTATGGAAATGATGAATAGTTGATCTGCTAAATGTTTCTCTAGTACTTAGTTTACAACTTGGTATTTCTCTAAGTATGGACTACTTGGCTTAAAGGAAACCATCATGAACCTTAAACTTTTGTGGGTTGCGAATGCTGTAACTAAGTCTAAGTTATTGTGACACATGATATGACAAGATAAGAGCTGCTATAATATTGTTCTAAGTAAGAATGACTATCGGAGTTTTATTTATTAAAATGATAAAACACTTTGTTGTTCCTTAATGGTGAAAATTCCTACCAAAGTCATACATGCTATTTCATGATATAAGCTTTCTACATAAGCCGCTTGCTTTGTGTTGAGTTTGGTCAAGTTTTGTGACCCTTGTTGAGAGATTTGTCATACTCCCAAGATCAAGATCACGTACACGCCACATATACATGTTGCTTCTACACTGGAAGTACGCAAAAACATGCCTTACATTTCCACATAGTTCATACTCCATGCTCTAAGTAGAAAATCTCTCTCTAGTTTGTTGTTAGTAAATGAGACATAGACTATGCAATATGATGAATTCAAGGGCATTCTAAAGTCCCAAATTTTATGAGCATTCCAAAGCTCTCTCTTGAAAAAAAAGAGAGATAGCTATGTCTCAAAATAATAAGTTAGGAAAGAGAGGTCTTCCAAATACAGGAGTATTGATCATTTGCCATGTTTTCACACACTTGCACATCTTGATCTAAGAGTATGACACTTCTCTCCTTAGATCCAGAATTTGACTTTACAATATATGCAAGGTAAGTTTGCTACATCTTTGATCCCTACCTATAGCTCCACATAAGCTTTAGAGATAGGAAGAAAGAAGGCAAAACTTTGAGATATGCCTTGGTGAGGAATCATACACCTTATGAGCGACTCGAGAGTACCACTTGAGGAACACTAAGTTTTCTTTTACAAAATCTTGCAAAATCTCCGATATGAGACTTGTGAAAAATGAGAAAACTAGTGCTCAAGTCAAGTTGTTCTATCTCTCAACCTCTCAAGACAAAGGATAAAGCTCTAAGCCCCATGAAGGACTAAGGTAATATGTGTGAGTCTTTATTACTAATTTTTCTATTCTAAAGAGAAGTATGATTGTTGTAGATTTAGTACTCTTGAAATATGAAGCATAGTAGCAACTCTTGATCCATCGAGCTAAGTTTGATTGTTTGCTCGGGGCAAGCAAAGGTTAAGCTTGGGGGATCTTGTTGGAACAAATTATGATCAACTTTTTTCATAACCAAAATGTTGCCATCAACCTCAGGATCAAGGATAAACAAACACATCATGAGCATATTTTATCAAATAACTAGTTTCACATGTTCATGAGTGTTTGAATGCAGAAATAAGTAAATGGAACAAAGGAGAGCCAGTGGGACCCATATAGGGGGTCGGCCGACCACCCTATGGGCTCACCTGGCTCCCATCTCGGCCATGATCCAAGAGAGACACTCTAGAGTGAAATCCAACCATTGGATCACTCTGTGTTTCCTCTCAACGGCTCACAAGAGTAGCACATGGATCTATGGGCCCACACCAAGGAGATAAACGTGACAACCACCTCAGAATCAATATCCAATCTCAATGACAAGTAGGACCAACATCCGGGAGGAAGAAGTGGGCCAGGACACCCCAAGGGGGGTCGGCCGACCACCCCCTGGGCCCACCTGACTCCCACCTTGTCCCCTGTGTTTGATGATTATTTTTAACAAAAAGTAATTATTTGTGATAAGATGAATATGACAATTTATTTACTCAGCACGTAATATGTCACGTAATATGTCAGACACGTAATGTCACGATTATTTTTTTTGCACCATGGCTCAGCTTATGACCCGTGGACCCTACTGCTTATAATATTGACGTACTCTTTTCTTTAAGAGTACAAGAAATTTATATGGGATATTCGGTTCCATCATGTGGTTTCTAGAAGAATAAAAAAAGGGAGGAACGATCGAGAAGATCAAGTGGTTTAATAAGCAATCGTATTCTCTATCTACTCTCGCGTAAAGGACAGGTTGGGCTGGCGATAGAGTCCTAGCCGACTCCAGGGGAGCACGAGCTTACAAGAGATTGATCGGAGCAAAAGTCGTGCATGCAGTTAGTTGATCTAATCTAATCGCATCTACTTGGCTGAGGGGGCAAAACCTGTCTCGTGTCCCTATATAAACCAGCACCTTGGCCTCACGCGAGGAGCTCTCGGCTATTCACGCACGCCTCCTCCAGAGCTAACGCACAGAGACCCAGGCCGCCGCCTTGCTGCACCAGCTCCCCGGACGCCTCCAGAACACGCACACCGCCACCAAGAAGCAAGCTCCTCTCCTCTTCGGATCGGCACGTCTCTACATCAACGTTGCAGCAGCTCTTCTGCATCAACAGGCCTACGCCGACCTGCTGCCCTGCATCCAGCGTCATGTCGTCCACGACGGTTGTTTCGTTCGTCTGTGAGCATCCAGTTTAATCTACTAACAAGTCCAACTTTTTTTTGTTTCGTCGATTGTGGAAATGCCATATGATGATACTTTCGGGTTCGAGATGAGCTCGGTCAGTCCGAATTAAAAGCCGTTGCTGTCAATATTGATACAACGCACGAGCTCTGTCCGATACTTAAAAGTCGTTGCTATCAATATTGGTGAAACGCATGAGCTCGTCACCATCATCGTCGTGACGCCGAAAGGCTGCCGAGAACAAGACGCGCGAGACGGGAAATCCCAGCTCGTCATCATCATCATCATCATCATGGCGCCGAAATGCTACCGAAGAGTCAGAAACGCGAGACGGTAAACACCCCCTCGCCGTCAGCATCATCATCA
This sequence comes from Microstegium vimineum, assembly GCA_022036555.1. Classification (NCBI taxonomy): domain Eukaryota; kingdom Viridiplantae; phylum Streptophyta; class Magnoliopsida; order Poales; family Poaceae; genus Microstegium; species Microstegium vimineum. The sequence continues at coordinate 28,496,879 of CM039130.1, forward strand.
TCATGGCGCCGAAAGGCCGCCGAAGAGTCAAAAAAGCAAGACACGGGAAACCAGAAATCTTGGCTCGTCGTCGTCATCATCATCATCATGACGCCGAAAGGCTGTCAAAGAGCTAGACACGCGAGACGGTAAACGCCCGCTCGTCGTCGTCATCATCATCATCATCATGACGCCCAAAGGTTGTCAAAGAGCCAGACACGCGAGACGGTAAACATCCGCTCGTCGTCGTCATCATCATCATTATCATGACGCTGAAAGGCTGTCAAAGAGCCAGACACGCGAGACGGTAAACACCAGCTCGTCGTCGTCATCATCATCGTTGTGACGCCAGGAGGTTATCTATGTGATCTCATGAGCAAGCATAGTCCAAGTTGCGGATTTATGTTACTATATATAGTTTGTTCACTACACGTCTAGTGCCGACGAGGCTAGACAGAGTTACGACCACACGCCGGCGAGGTGAGGTCACAATTCCATCAACACGTCCCAATTAACTGGATCGGACATACGTTGTTGGGCACCGACGAGGCAAAAGCAACCCATACACGTTTGTGTTAATGAAGGCCGGCGTACATGACTGGGCACCGACGAGGCGAAAGTCATCCCCTTCATTATCATCTCATTCCGTTTATTCCGACGTGGCGATCGTGATGTCGTGAATGAACTTCGGCGGCACAAATCCACACTCATAATTACTACGCCATATATCGCATATGGCTAACTACGAGCAACCGAATATTTGACGACCATGAAGCGCAGCTTAATCGGAGGTTTTCTGCAAGCTCGTCTTGCGGATGTAATTAACCGGATGCGCCCAACAGGCCCGGGAATCGGCGAACTACGCAATCTCCTACAAGTCAGACCTCTCCTTAAGCATGACGCAGAAGACATAAGAAACATTTTTTCGTTGATCATGTATTTTGTATATTCAAGAAAGAATTAATGAAATATGTGGTTCTCGAATGTGTGGATGTGTCTCTTTGCATCTATATTGTTGTGTATATGTCTTCGTTCAGTTTTTGACCCAAACACCCTAACTAGTGGGACCACTCCTAGAGGCCAGAGGAGGGCCCACTGGCCATAGGGGGGGTCGGCCGACCACCCCTTAGGTCGGTTGGCTCCCTCCAACCACCATACCACTCTACACATGGTGGAAATCCACACTATCCACCCTTGGTCGGTTCAAGGGTCGGTTGGATCCAAGGGTGGAGAATGAAAGGCCCTGGATCGCTGACGTTGCGATGGAGTAGCCCCTACTCTATCTCCCACTATAAATAGAGGGTCACCCCCCTCTCTACACATGGTGAAGAAGCCTACAAGCTCTATTCCTTAGATTGTTCTAGTAGTTTAGTCTAGAGTGGGAGTTAGAGTTCAGTCAAGTTTGCTGGGGATTTCCGGAGTTGTCTTCTGGGAAGTCTGGTATAGCTCTTGTATCTTTCCTTCTTTGTAAGACTTTATATTATTCAATATATTATATTTTCTCTTTACTTTACTTAGTATTTACTTTGAGCATTACTATACTAGATATAGTATTGTTATATGTTTTTGCTCTTTAATAGTCTTTACATTCATAGTCTGTGATCCTTGTGACCTTTCCTGTATGCGATCATTGCCTGGCATAGGGTGCTTTGATTATAGATCGTTGTCAAAATAGTAAGTTGTGTGTAAGCGTGGTGCTTATACATTATCTTACCCTTGGTTATCTCTTACTGCACAGATTGTTTGTGGTAGCTAGCAAGAGGTGACAGCCTTGTCTAGGCGTTGTATTCCACCACGTGTTTTTAGGCAAGTTCTTAAAAGGTAAGGCCCCCGTAAAACGAGGGCGCGGTCCGGTAGGAGTTTTGTCCTCCTACTGATCTATCCCTCGCCTAGCATACTTGTATTGAGGAGGAAAACTATAGTGTTTAGACTAGTTAATTAGCTAAGTATATTGAAGTAGAGTGAATTACATAGGAGTCCCTTGTACTCTCTCGTTGTCCTCCCACCTAGCTATTCTATCTAGTCCGTTCTAAGTATCTTTTACTGTAGCTTCTTCATTCATCAATCCCTTCTTATCACATATATCGTTCTGCTTGCTATGTTTATACTAGTTGGTATAAGTTGAGGTACTCTTTAGGATCTCTCTCTAATTATTATTTCTAGCTCAGCTTTCCCTTGGGAAAATATAAATTATGATACCTTGGAATGCTCCTAGGTGAAGTGCTACAATGGTATAATCTGTGTGCTTGCGGATTTATCCAATAGTCATAAGAAATACCAGCGAGCATTTCTGGCGTCGTTGTCAGGGATAGGGATTTATCTCTATTTTTGGTGCGACGCTAAGAAATGTCAACAACTACTAGGCCTAGAGGTGCAATGCCTCAAGGTGCTAGGCCTCAAGAGGCGAGACCACGTGGTGGTCGTGCCCGGCGGGGTACCGGTCGTGACCCATACGACTACGGGCCTCATGGCGGTGGTTTTACTCCACCCTTCTTTAGCGGACCACGTTTTCCCTATCGTGGTGATCGCTATCCCTCCGTGGGGCAGGAGATGTTTGGTTTTTCTCCTAACCCATTCTTTGGGCAAATGGGACAACCTAGTATCCTTCATAGTTTACTAACCCCAGTGTTGCGATGTTTGCTCACCCTATGTCTTTTTATTGATGTAGGAAGAAGGACTGGAGGAGACTTGGCTTGTGTATTCCGAATGTTCACGCCATATGACCGGAAGTGCCAAGTGGTTCTCCAGCCTCGACCCCGTGCGCCACACCGAGTATATCACATTTGGGGATAAGAGTAAAGGTAAGGTTGTGTCCTGAGGGTCGATCCGAGTCAATTCGTCTTTTGTCCTCAAGGATGTTGCTTTGGTTGCGAATTTGCATTTGAACCTTCTCTCGGTTTCGCAACTCCTTGATGACGGTTTTGAGGTGAGCTTTAAGCCCAATCTCTCTCGGATTTTGGACTCTCGGGGTGAGCTTGTTTGCCGGATTTTGCCCTTCGGGAAGGTTTTTCGTGTGGATTTTTCTATCTCGTCCGGACCTTCTCGTTGTCTTCTTACCGGTTCTTCTTCCGATCTTTGAAAGTGACATAGGATATTGGTACATTTGAGTTTTGAATTGCTTGCAAGGCTTAGCTCAATGGACCTTATCCAAGGATTGCCAAAGCTAAAGTTTGAGAAGGATTTGGTTTGCCATCCTTGCAGGCATGGTAAGATGGTTGCCACTTCCCATCCTCCTATGACAGAGATTATGACCAAACAACCCGGCGAGCTCTTACACATGGACACAGTTGGTCCAGCTCGGGTTAGGTCGGAGGGAGGGAAGTGGTATGTTGTTGTAGTCGTTGATGACAGTATTTGTCTTTGTTATTCTACTCACTCTCGTGCTTATCGTGCACTTAACCTTGAGACTAACCGAGTGATGGAGACATGTGAGATTACTTTCGATGAGACTATGCCCTGTGTTTCCACCGCTTTTGAGCTTGCAGGTGATGATGAGGTGAACACTAGCATCTTTGTGGAGGAGGAGCAGGATGACGCCGACTGGGGTGATCCCGAGCCGACTCCACCAGCTGCCCTAGTCGACCCTGCGACGTCCACTTCGGCTCATGGTCCCGATCCGACTACTTCCTCTACATGGGGGCCGTTCGAGCAGCTTTCTCTGTCGGTGCCCATTGCACCTGAGGGAGCACCAGCTGTTGATGAGGGGGAGGCTACTTCTTCCAGACAAGCTCCCCGCTACATCCAAAAGCAGCACCCGCTGGAAAACATCATCGGCGATATTGACCGTCGAGTCATGCGGTCCATGTCCTATCTCTCTCACTTTGCTCATTCGGCTTTTGTCGCTTCTTTTGACCCCCGAGATGTTGGACACGCTTTGATGGATCCAGATTGGGTTAATGCCATGCATGAGGAGTTAGAAAACTTTGAGCGAAACCGCGTTTGGGTCTTAGTGCCACCACCACCAAGTTGCCACCCCATAGGTACCAAGTGGGTTTTCAAAAACAAACAAAGTGAGGATGGGGTGGTAGTGCGTAACAAGGCTAGGTTGGTAGCACAATGCTTTTGTCAAAAGGAGGGGATAGATTATGAGGAAACCTTTGCTCATGTAGCTTGTTTAGAAGCCATTAGAATCCTTCTAGCTTTTGCGGCTTCTAAGGGTTTTAAACTTTTTCAAATGGACGTTAAAAGTGCTTTCTTAAACGGCTACATAGAGGAGGAAGTGTAGCTTCTAAGGGTTTTAAACTTTTTCAAATGGACGTTAAAAGTGCTTTCTTAAACGGCTACATAGAGGAGGAAGTGTATGTTAGACAACCTCCCGGTTTCAAAAATCCCAAGTTTCCAAACCATGTTTTTAAACTTCACAAAGCTTTGTATGGTTTGAAACAAGCCCCTAAAGCATGGTATGATAGGTTGAAAACGTTTTTGCTTGCTAAGGGTTTTAAAATGGGATCGGTAGATAAGACATTTTTTCTCCTCAAGCAAGGCAAAGACACTCTCCTTGTCCAGATTTACGTGGATGATATCATCTTTGGTGGTTCTTCTCATGCTCTTGTTGCCAAGTTTGCAGATATTATGAGCAGGGAATTTGAGATGAGCATGATGGGAGAGTTGACCTTCTTTCTCGGGTTGCAAATCAAGCAAACACGGGAAGGGACGTTTGTGCACCAAGGCAAGTACACGAAGGACATTTTGAAGAAGTTTGACATGGGTGAGGCAAAGCCTCTTTTAATGCCCATGTCGACTATGATTGCCTTGGATGCGGACGAGGAAGGAGAAGCGGTGGATCAGACGGAGTACCGAAGCATGATCGGGTCGCTCTTGTACTTGACAGCGACTCGGCCGGACATTCAATTCGCCGTCTGCTTGTGTGCGCGCTTTCAGGCGTCGCCGCGCACTTCGCACAAGCAGGCGGTGAAACGCATCATGAGGTACTTGTGCTTCACTCCCGAGTTTGGCTTGTGGTTTTCCACCTCTTCCTCTCTTGGTCTTTGCGGCTATTCTGATGCCGATTTTGCCGGTTGTCATCTTGATCGGAAGTACATGCCGGGGACTTGTCAGTTTCTCGGATCTTCTCTTGTGTCTTGGTCTTCTCGCAAACAGTCTAGCGTTGCTCAGTCTACCACGGAGGCTGAGTATGTGGCTGCCGCTAGCTATTGCTCGCAGTTGATTTGGATGATTGCAACTTTGAAGGATTTTGGTCTTGAGCTTACTAAAGTGCCTCTGCTTTGTGATAGCACGAGTGCCATTAGTGTGGCCAAAAACTCCGTGCTTCATTCTAAGACCAAGCACATTGACGTTCTCTTTCACTTCTTGCGAGATCACTACGAGAAGGGCGACATTGACCTCTGGCATGTCGATACCCAAAACCAGCTTGCAGATAGTCTCACAAAACCTTTGGATCAAGATGCGTTTTCTCGTCTTCGGGACAAGTTGGGTGTTTGTTTCCCATTTTAGTTGAGGGAAGCTCTTTGTGTATCATAGTTCTTTTGGTTCTTATCTGCCTTTTCTTTTTCTTTCTTTCAATTGGTGTCAGTATGCATTTTGCATCTCATTTGCATTTGTAACATAGTTCATTTAGTGCTTCATACCTATAGCCGATATAATGAAACTATGCTCTGTTTGAGGTGCTTTTATGTGTCTATGGTGTTGCTTAACTTAGATTCTCTTTGATATTTTGATATGCAATAGAGCTAAGTTAGAAAAGCTTTAAAACTGAATTTAATTCTATACATCACCTCTGAGATGACACTAGCATGTGTAGGATTTTTTATGATCCCTCTTGACTGTTTTGTATATAGCTTGTAACTATGACTCTTCATTGTTTCATTCACTTCCATTGAGCACCATGTTTTAAACTTGATCTAAAATGAAGTAGCTCTCTGAATAGTGAATTGAAAAGATCGAGTTGGGTTCGCATTTGTGAGCACTTCACCGTGTGTTCGAGACTGCTTCCCATATGGGTTGAACTTGAGCAGTGTCGTGTATGACCGAAACCAGTGTGTTAAGCTTTTTGGCTTCGCCCGGTTGATAAGTGACATCACTTTGCTTACAACCACTCGCATACACTTACATTGTGCTTGAAACTGAATTTTGGCTGCAAAACTCTGAAAATGAAAATTTTGATTCAATTTGGGTCATTGGCTTGTTGTATGAACTTTGCTAGGGATATTTTTACTTGCTATACATGAGATAGTTTTGAGGTTGATCTTATCTTGTATGCCATGCTTAGTTGTCTCTAGGAGGTGATACCCTTTCTCTACTCACACATGTAATCTTCTCTATTTTGGCTTCTAGAGTGATCATTAGCTCAACCTGAGTCTTTGTTGGGCATGTAGAGCTTTTCCTATTCTCACAGGATCACATCACTTAGAGCATTCTTTCACTGTCTTAGCTCTATGTATGAAGCTTTTGCACTCATTTTGCACTTCATGGCATCTGTGGCCCTTCCTCTTGAGTTTTGAGCTTTGATGAGCTACATGTGTCAACAAGGGGGAGAAGAGGTGCATTTCACTCCATATACACTTAAGAGAGAGATGTGCATAGTGAGGGAGTTTTGTGGTCAAGGGGGAGAAAATGTGCAATTTGTGAAAATCTTTGTGCACTTGTTCAGGGGGAGCTTTTGCTAGATGTGTTGAGCCTTTGCCTCTTCTGGAGGGTCTAGCTTGGTTTCTTGGCTCCGACAGGTTCTGTTTGGTCTTTTGTGCCTTTTTGTGCTTCAATTAGTATCTTGGAGAGTTTCTAGCCATATGGTGTTTGGTATCTTGGCTTGCTAGCGGTGTTGAGTCCGTTTCTGCCTCTTCTTGAGGGCTAGTTTTGTTTTGCTTGGTTGCGTCGAGCCATTGCCCATGTCTTTGAGAACCAAGTTTTGGATGCGTTTTGCTTCTCTCAAGTGACCCTGTTTTGGCTTTCTTAGTTTTTTGTCATTTGGAGAGCTTTATCATGTTGGCTCAAATCTGAAATGCACTTGTGTTGACAATGCACTCATCAAGGGGGAGATTGCGAACACATGGTTGATATGTGCCCATGTTTGTTCAGTTTTATGATGAGTGATTGTCCAACACTTGAGTGTTTCAGTTTGAGTGGTTTATTCTAACCCTTGTGAAAGCATGTGTGTGCCTGTCTATCGACTTGTGGTGTGCAGTTGGTATGCCCGGAGACAGTGGTCAATGGCGGTGGAGAAGGTCGAGTAGAGGCTTGCCGTGCCGATGGACTGAGAGCGGTGAAGGGAGGAAGCGGGGCTCGGACCGAGGGACCATGGGCGCCGGAGGACTGGCTGTGGTGGCTAGTACTTGGCACCGGCGAGCGCGACAAGACATGGAGGTAGACCGAGTTGACCGAGTCAAGACGGCGGACGAGCGGGTCGAGCGGAGGCTCATGGGACTCGAAGTCCGACCGGGCGAGGACAAGGTGGCTCAAGTCGAGCGGTTTGGTGGTTTGGGCTTCAAACCCATCGGAGGACGGTTTCCGAGTTTGGGCCTCAAAACTCGGGGTTCGGTAGTTGAGCCGTAAGCTAACGGTGGCGGGTTTCGCGGGTTTGGGCCTCAAAACCTGGGCGGAGCTTCCAAGGAAGCGGGGATGGCACGTGGCGGAATCCTGGAGGTTGCGTCGAGGCGACGGCAACTCCTGGCATGAAGCTGGGCCGTCCATTCAAATCGAGGAAGATATTTTCCGGAGCTTGGACTGCAATGCTTAGGCTAGGTAGTTCACTCATGTATCTAGGGGGGTCTTTGGGAAATAGCCAAAGCCCGTTAAATAGGGGATGAAGGGGTATCCCTCATTCTATCTCTTGCATTTCCTCTCTTCCACCTAATTCCTAGGTTTTTCCTTTCCCTAGTTCTTCTTGCTTGAGATCCACTGTGTCTCCGGTGTAAGAACTTGAGATTGTTGCGAGGAATCGGGGGCCGTAACCTCCGTAGGCCATGGTGCCTTTGATTTCTTGATCTTGTCCCCGTTTTGCTTGTGTTCTTCGCGTTTTGCTTTTTGCTCCCTCTTGTTCCCGAGATGAGATCTCTTTGTAGGGAGTAGCTCTTGCAAATACGTTTGAACCAAGCTGTTTGTATTCGAGAGGAGCATCTTTGCACCGAAGGATCCATCCTCAAACATCTCGAGTACGCAGATCGGGCGATTTCTTTGTGAGGTTCTTCGTTCTTGAGTTTTCCCCTGAATTTCTTTTCTTCCCTTCACTCTAGACCAAATTGAGCGATGATTTCTTCAGGATAGCTCCCCAACTGCACTAGGATCATGCCTACAATGTTTGGTTGCAGTTGGTGATCATTTGGACAAGTTTTGGGAAGATTTGGTGAAGAGAAAATCGTGTTTCGCGTTTCTGCACTCTGCTCGTGAGCGTCGGACGCTCTGTGATTTTGCGTCGGACGCTGGGGCATGCTGACGTCAGCGTCCGTCGCGTCCCTTGTCTGCACGACTTGAGTTGGCGCCGGACGCTTACCATCATCCATCGCCGGTTCGCCAGACACGTCCGTCGATTTTGGTTTTGGCAAGCTCTCTGTTAGCTTTGCGTCGGACGCTCCACTGCGTCCGTCGGTTACGCGTCGGACGCGTCCGACGCTCAGCTGCTGTTCAGCCTCTCTGCAGTGCTCTCTGGAAGGCCGATGGACGCTCACCTAAGCGTCCGTCGCCAGCGTCCGACACCCCCTGCCGGAGCGTCCATCTCCCTGTCTTCCAGCGTCCGTCTCTAGTTTTTCAGCGTCCGTCGGCTGCTTTTCTGGCTATTTTACTTTGGGTTCTTGCCTCTTTCTCATAGGGGTTGAGAACTCAATCTTGGGGGTTTCCGGTGAGTTTTTCTCCACTACCGGTGAGCTCTCATTTCTCCATTTTCATCTGAATCCCCGCTCGCATTGCTCGGGAGAGGTTGAGCACCCATCAACTAGGTTGTGTTTTTGGGAAGAGTGACCAAATATTTCGAGAGAAATTTGAGGCTCCCATTCACCCCCCCCCTCTGGTCGCCGTTCTCGGTCCTTCACTCTGTGTCTGTGCGAGAGGGGGACTCACGACGCGCTCCACGGCTAGGAGAGGAACCAATCCTCAAGCCGACGCGACGTCCACCCTGCTCGACTAACTCTACTGCCTCTGCCGCTGCTAAAGCTTCCACTGAAGCTGGATCCATCAGTGGCCTCTTCCTTTTCTTCGAAAGCATCTTCGCCTTGCCCTTTCCCCGGTCTAAGGGTGGACACTGTGGAGGTGGAGGGTCACCACCACTACCGGGGATGGGGCCTGCATTCTTCGTCCATGCAATTTGAGAGCACTAGCACAACTGCCTCTGACAAGAACAACTAACACTGAAGAAAATCCCCAATCAAAGCACTGACACTGATCAAACCAACAACCCACTGCCACTGAGAATTTCCAAAACCTAACAAGAGTGGCACGTCGACCCTAGACTGTCCTCTCGAGGCTTTGCCTCGTTCCGTACTCGCGGGCTTTGCCCCGAGTTATCTGCCACTGCTCAAGCAACCCACTGCACGATAGAATTAGGGAGAATATAACAATATAAGCAATTAGCTAGAGGTAAGCAATTTCTAATGAGAAGCATGAACTAGATGAGAGTGGAATCAAGTCTACTAAGTACCTCAAACACGGTGACACAAAATAAAGGGTAAGATTCCTCGATCGATCTACTAACCAGTCCGCAACCTAAACAAAGGATTAAGATGAATTAGGTCTAGGTGGTTGAATTCAGGGCAATAGGATCAACACCTAGATCAAGGAAAAGACAGGGCAAGTAATCACCTTGGTGGATCTGTGGAAGAACCAAGGAAGGAGAGATGATCAAGGAGCACTAGGTGAAGCTCTTCAGAGGAGCCGACGACTTGGCAGAGTGGAGAGTTCTCCCTCTGTTCGGCTAAAAATGCGTGAAGCAGAGGAAGGGAGGAGCCACTAGCGAGCGGCATGAGCACTAGGGCTCACCGGCGGCGATGGGGCTCTAGTGAGGGGCGGCGCAAGCGAGGGCGAGGAGCGAGCGGTGGAGAGGGAGGCGGCGGCGGTTACAAAGAACGACGCGGGCGTATGGATCGATCTGAGAAAACAACTGAGGAAGAAGCGGATTTCGAAATCATATGCGCTTTGTTAGTTCACGGCGGACGCTCCGTCATGCCTGACGGATGCTAGGTTATAGCATCCAGTGCGATAATAGTAAGGGTGCAGAGAGCTCCTTTTGGCGATGGATGCGTCTGTCGCCTAGTCGACGGACGCTATGAAGTGTCTGTCGCTCGAACAGAGAGGATCCAGAGAGCTCCTAGAAGCGTCTGACGCCTCTGGAACAGACGCTATTGAGCGTCTGTTGCCCCTTAGGCGAGCGGCTTTAATCTATGAACAATCGCGATGGACGCTGAGGCATGGGAGGCCGAGCATCCGTCGGCAGCGTCCGACGCCTTTTTCAACATAATTTTTCAAACAGATTTTTGTGCCTTTCTCCCAATCAAGTCCCAATCCCAATAAGAATCAAATAACACCTGATTGGACTTGGTCTGAGAACCATCTCTAAAACTCTCATTTGCAAGTAGTTTGCCATAGGCTTTAACTTTAGATTTTAGCTCAAAATATTCGAATGGAAGCTCCAAAGAGACATCATAGGGCCACAAGAGGGGTATAGAAGTGTCTTGAGCTTGGAATGCTCCCCCTAAGTGAACGAACCCAGCGGATGCTCAAACTTAACCGAAAAGAAACAACAAACAACACATGCATATGCAATGCATTGCGGAATTTGAATCTAGGTTGCTTGCAAGTTTAAACCGCGGTTAAGCTTTGTCACACGCTTTGAGGGCGGTTATCTCAACCGCGTTAGCCAAGCCTATGTGCATTACTAAATTAAACATGTTATATTACACATGATGCATGGTTGGTTCACTCAAGATCATTTTTTAGTGAAGTTAGAGTGATCAAGCACATTTAACTCGCTTCGCAACCTACAAAAGGTTGACTCATCGAGTGGTTTTGTGAAGATATCCGCCAATTGCTCTTCGCTTCTAACCCCAACTAGTGTGATATCCTTATTAGCCACATGATCTCTAAGAAAGTGATAGCGAATATCTATGTGCTTGGTGCGAGAGTGTTGAACCGGGTTATTTGCAAGCTTTACGACACTTTCATTATCACACAAGAGTGGAACATTTTTTAAGGTAACGCCATAATCAACGAGTGTTTGGGTCATGTATAAGATTTGTGCACAACAAGCTCCCGCGGCAATGTATTCTGCCTCAGCGGTAGACAATGCCACACTATTTTGCTTCTTAGAGGACCAAGAAACAAGTGATCTTCCTAGCATATGGCACCCTCCGGAGGTACTCTTCCTATCAACCTTACACCCGGCATAATCCGAATCGGAATAGCCCACAAGTTGGAAGGGAGCTCCTTTGGGATACCAAAGGCCAATGCTAGGGGTGTGCCTTATGTACCTAAGGATTCTTTTAACCGCGCATAGATGTGACTCCTTAGGGTTTGCTTAAAACCTAGCACACATACACACACTAAACATGATATCCAGCCTAGATACGGTGATGTAAAGTAAACTACCGATCATAGAGCGATAGACAGTTTGGTCAATCGGTTTACCTCCCTCATCAAGGTCGAGATGTCCATTAGTAGGCATTGGGGTCTTGATTGGCTTGCAATCCTCCATCTTGAATTTCTTGAGCACATCATGAGTGTACTTCTCTTGAGATATGAAGGTGCCCTCCCTCAATTGCTTCACTTGGAAGCCAAGGAAGAAGGTGAGCTCGTCAATCATGGACATCTCAAACTCCTTGGACATCAAGTCACCAAACTCCTCGTAATGATCTTGGTTTGTTGACCCAAATATAATGTTATCGACATATACTTAGCAAACAAAGATCTCTCCATCTAGCACTTTGGTGAAGAGTGTGGTATCAACTTTCCTGATCTTAAAGCCCTTCTTGAGTAGGAAGTCCCTTAGCCTCTCATACCAAGCTCTTGGAGCTTGCTTCAATCCATAGAGTTCCTTGGACAACCTATACACATGATTAGGACAATTTGGGTCTTCAAACCCGGGAGGTTGTGAGACAAAAACAAGTTCATTAATGAAACCATTTAAGAAGGCACTCTTCACATCCATTTGAAATAGTTTCATTTTGTGATGTGAAGCATATGCCAAAAGGATACGTATGGCTTCTAGTATTGCAATAGGGGCAAAGGTCTCCCCAAAATCTAAGCCTTCAACTTGGGAGAAACCCTTTGCCACCAATCTTGCCTTGTTCCTCACAACCACGCCTTGATCATTTTGCTTGTTCCGAAACACCCACTTGGTGCCAATGATTCTTGCTCCTTTGGGCTTCTCTACGAGTGTCCACACTTCATTCCGGGTGAAGTTGTTGAGCTCTTCATGCATGGCATTCACCCAATCCGGATCCGCAAGTGCATCCTCCACACTAGTAGGCTCAATAAAGGAAACAAAAGAGTGATGCTCAACATAAGAAGCAAGTCTAGATCGAGTTGTTACCCCTCTTGATGGACTCCCTATGATAAGGTCTTGTGGATGAGCTTGAAGCATAGGTGTAGATCTTATATTTGTCTCTTGAGGAGGGGGATGTGGTGCATCAAAATTTTGAGTTTCCGCCTCAGCTTGATCTTGAGGGATGAAAGTATCTTCTTATGCTTCCCTCACTTGTTCTTCATCAACTTGAGGCGTGCGAGGTGGAGAGGGTTCTTGATTTGCGTCAACTTCATCTTCTTCCACCTCTTGTGGGTTGATGGCACCAACCGGCATATTCTTCATAGCCTCCCTCAAGGGTTCATCACCTAATTCATCAAGATTCTCAAGCGCTCCTTGGGAGCCATTAGTTTCATCAAACTCCCATATGTTTCTTCAACTAAGCCGGTGGCTTTGTTAAATACACGGTATGCCTTGGATTTAAGCGAATAACCAACAAGGAAACTATTGTCACAACGCCTTTGGAACTTGCCCAAGTGTTGACGCTTCTTGTAAATGTAGACTTTACATCCAAACACCTGGAAGAATGATATGTCCGGTTTCTTCCCATTCACAAGCTCATAGGGGGTCTTCTTGAGAAGCCTTTGGATAAATAGCCGGTTGGTCGCATAGCATGCGGTGTTGATTGCTTCGGCCCAAAACTTCTCGGGGGTGTTATACTCATCAAGAATGGATCTAACAAGTGTGATTAGAGTCCGGTTCTTCCTCTCAACTACACCATTTTGTTGTGGAGTATATGTGGCGGACACTTCATGCTTGATGCCAACTTCATCACAATAGTCTTTAATCTTGGTGTTCACAAACTCAGTGCCATTGTCACTTCTTATGTTCTTGATCTTCACATCAAACTCATTTTGTGCTCTAGTTGTAAACTTCTTGAATATCTCTTGTGTCTCTCCCTTGTCTTGAAGAAATAATACCCAAGTGTACCTAGAGTAGTCATCAACTACCACCAAGCAAAAGAGATTTCCACCAAGGCTAGCATAGGTGGTAGGTCCAAATAGATCCATGTGGATTAGCTCTAGGACCCTTGAGGTTGACATGAAAGCTTTGGTTGGATGAGTGTTTGTCACTTGCTTGCCGGCCTGACATGCACTACACAACTTGTCCTTATCAAACACCACATCCTTGATCCCTCTAACCATTTACTTCTTGAAAAGCTTCTTCAAGGTTGACATTCCCACATGTGCTAATCTTCTATGCCATAGACAACCCAAAGAATTCTTGGAGAATAGACATGTTTGCAAAGTAGCTTCATTTGAGGTGAAGTCCACTAGATAGAGATTGTTGTGCCGAAACCCCTTGAATATCAATGAAGAATCTTCAATATCGGTCACAACTACCTCATTGGGAGTGAATAGACATTGGAACCCGAGATCATAAAGTTGACCAACCGACAGCAAGTTGAAGCTCAAAGATTGCACTAACAAGACATTTGATATTGATTGATCATTGGAGATAGCCACTTTGCCAAGCCCTTGAACTTTGCCCTTTGAATTGTCCCCAAATGTGATCTTGTCTTGATTTGCACAATCCTCATCAAGTGTGGTGAACATCCGGGGGTCACCGGTCATATGTTGAGTGCAACCACTATAAATCACCCAATGACTTCCACCGGTCTTGTAGTTCACCTACACACAAGCAACTTGGAATTAAGCTTGTTGTTTGGGAACCCACACATTGCGGGGACCCATAGCCTTGTCAACCAACTCCTTAGCAACCCACAACACTTTAGGCTTGTTCTTCATGGGTGGACCAAGAAACACCACTAGTGGTCTACCCTTGGAATCCTTGTTGATGACAAAGTGTGCATCATGAGCAAATGGCCTTGTGTGCTTGGGCAAGGTCTTGGGAGGTGGTTTCTTGCATTGGAACTCAAAGTGACCAACTTGTCCACATCCAAAGCACTTCTTGGGCTTGGGCTTTGGCTTCTCTTGATTGTAGCCATTGTACTTGTTCTTGTAATAATTCTTTGCTTCAATCTTGACTTTGGCCTTCATGAGTTGGTTCTCCTTGAACCCAATACCCATCTTGTCGGTCTTCATCACGGTGTTCATCAAGAGCTCACTTTGAAGGTTGTGGCCCTTGGTGAACTTCTCAAACCCACTTGCTAGCTTGATCTTCTCATTCTTGAGCTTTGCATTTTCTTCTCTAAGTGTGTTGATCAAGGTGATAGCATCCTTGTCATCATCCTTGTCACCATCCTTGGCCGACTTGATAGTGAAGGGCTTGTTTGCCTTGAGGTTGATTAGCTCTTCCTTGAGCTTTGAGTTCTCTTCCCTCATCTTCGCATAGTCATCATACTCGTCGGCTTCAACTATCTTCTTGCCCTTACACTTAGCTTTTTGCTCACTAGCAACATCATCAAGCAAGTCCTCACAAGAAGTAGCACTATCACAATTAACAACCGGTTTAATAGCAACATGTGTAGCAAGATCATGTGTAAGAAATTCATTAGCTACCACAAGTGTGCCATGTTCATTTTTCACTTGTTTGTAGTCATCTTTTAGAAAGTTATACCTTGTGTGGAGCTCTTGTGTTGACCTCTCAAGCTTATCATGTTTCTCAATTGCTTGCTTGAGTGAGGCTTTGAGCTCCCTAGTGCTAGATGTGAGAGAATTGTTCTCAAGCTTCAAATCATCATTGGCACTAGACAAGGCATTAAGCTTAGCATGCAAGTTTTCTTGGACCTCAAGGAGGTTGTCATTTTTACCTTTGTACTTCCTTATGATGTCCGAGTATTTGTTGCAAATTTTAATTAGTTCATTATAGGAAGGTGATTCATCATCACTAGAGGAATCACCACCATCATCCTATTTTTGTACCTTCCTTTAGCCATGAGGAATAGGTGTGCAGAGGATGAGCCCGGTGGTGAAGCAGGAGGTGGCGGTGGAGTAGAAGAACCAATCACCAAGGCGGCCACCTTCTCATCTTCACTCTCACTATCGGAGGGCTCACTTGAATCTTCAATGTCGGTGAGCCAATCTCCAACAATGTAAGCCTTGCCATCCTTCTTCTTCTTGTGGAAGTCAAAGTTCTTCATCTTCTTGTAAGGCTTGTCTTGCTTCTTTTCATCATCACTTGAATCATCTTGTGCACCCTTCTTGTTCTTGTAGTTCTTGAACTTGTCTTGCTTCTCTTCGGTGCATGTATGAGCTAGATGACCAAGAATCCCACAATTGTAGCACTTCATTTAAGAGATGGGCTTCCTTGGAGAGCTTGTGAAGAATTTCTTCTTCTTTGAGTCAAACTTGACTCCATTCTTGTTTATCTTCTTCAACATCTTGGTGGTCTTCTTCACCATGAGAGCGATGTTGTCTTCATCTTCATCATCACTTGAGTCCTCAACCACCAATTGGATCTTGCACTTTTCCTTGGTGGAAGCTTTGAGGGCCAAGTCTTTCTTCTCCTCTTTCTCTTTGTCTTTCTTCTTGGAGGAGGATGAAGAGCCACCATCACCAATCTTCATGTACATCTCATGAGCATTGATCTTGCCCAACACTTGTGTCGGTGTTGATGCGGAAAGATCCCCTTGGTGAAGAACGGTGACGATGTGGCCGTACTTGTCAATTGGCAAGACACAAAGAATCTTGCACACCACATCGGCGGGTTGCATTTGGGTGAGCCCAAGTCCATTCAACTCCTCTACAAGAATATTAAGACGTGAGTACATCTCATTAGCATTCTCATTAGCAAGCATAGCAAAGGAGTTCAACTTAGCCATGACCAAATGGTAGCGTTCCTCACGCTCACATTTGGTCCCTTCGTGTAGCGCACAAATGTTTGTCCAAACATCATGTGCGGTTTTGCAATTCCGCACACGGTTGAACACATCCTTGCTAATGCCACGGAAAAGAATGTTCTTCGCCTTGGCATTGTTCTTATCAAAGAAGGGATCCTCGGCGAACACGGTGCCACCTATGGTAGCGGCTTTGTGCACACCGATATCCACGGCCTCAAGGTAGGCCTCCATCCGCACTTTCCAATATGGAAAATCATCCCCATCAAACATGGGTGGTGGTCCATCCCCATGGGACATCTTGCTCTAGGCGGTGAAGCCTAATTTAGAGCAACAAGGCTCGGATACCAATTGAAAGGATCAAGATGCCCAAGAGTGGGGTGAATTGGGCTTATTTCAAATTTCTAAAGCAAATATGAAATCCTAAACAAATGCCAATTCACCATGTGCCTAACGATGGTGTGCCTTAGACTATGAAAGCGGTAGCAAGTCAAGGAAAGTAAAGAGACCCTACACAATTCTAGTATGAATGTAAGAACAAAGGTGGAATGTAAAGAGCTAGGGAAAAAGATTCTTGACACGGCGACGTTTTGCCAAGGTATCGAGGAGTCGACACTCCCCCCTAGTCCTCGTTGGAGCACCCTGCAAGGTATTTCTCCCCCTCAATCCCGCGCAAGGGATGAGTGCTCTCTACGGGCTGGTTCTTCGCCACTCCGGCTCGGTGAACCGCCCACAACCGATCACAAGTCGATGAAGAAGGGCCACCGATAATCCTCCCGGTGATCACCTTCCTCCAAGCACCACTGGACCGTCTAGGTGATGTCGATCACCAAGAGTAACAAGCCTTGATCTTCACTTGACTCAATCAAGCCTCACAACTAGAGTGGATGCACACTTGATCTCTTGGATGAACTAGAGGAGAGGATGGATGGATGGATTCGCAAATCACTCTCTCTCTCTCTCTCTCTCTAGGGCTCTTGCTCTCTTCTCCACCTTCACAAAGCAACCAGCAACTCAAATGAGCAAAGGCAAGGTGGGAAGGCAAGGGGTGAAGTATTTATACTCCCCCACACACTCAGCCCTCAGGCTGAGAAAACAGGCATTTTAAGTTGGCGACGGACGCTCCATCGCTAGCCCCAACGGCTAGTTCCTATTCACGTCAGCAGGTGACGGACACTCTGTCTCTTGGCGACGGACGCTGCGCCCCAGCGTCCGGCGCCAACTGGCTGCTCTCAGGTTTCTGGGAAAATATTCCCGGACGCTCGCTAGCGTCCGATGCCTTTGCGGCAAACGCGTCCGTCGTAAAATAGACGTCTCTGGAGCTCTCTGCATGAGCGACGAACGCTCTGACGTGCTTACGTCAACGTCCGGCGCCAGCGTCTGGCGCGTCGGACAGCGTCCGACGCCTCTGGCCTTAGCGTCTAACGCCCAGAAAAGCTCTCTCTCAACTTCGGTTTTCGTCGCGATGAATATAGAAGTTGTTCTAGGCTATCTTACAGTCACCATAGGTTTGCTTAGAGCTAAGGAAGTCAAGTGTGCACCACACCTAAGTCATGAAGCTCTCCTAAGTCAAGCTACTAGTCTAGACCCCTCTTGATAGTACGGTCAAAGATCAAATAAAGCCCTATCTATACTAAGTGTCCTTCATCTCCTTATGGCACTTAAACCTATCACTATAGGGTCTTCATCAAGTCTCTTTGAAATCCAAAATGATATCCATCTTGGGGGCTAAGTGATAACCATTGATGCACATTCACATTGATCACTATGGCTAAGCTACGCATAGCCTCTGCAAAACACACATTAGCCATAATAATCTTTTACTTGTCGTTAATCACCGAAACCAATAGGGCCATGATTCTTCAATTATGTAAAATCCAATCTTGGGAATGAGAAGTTTAATTCACACCTTCATTCCTCATGGTAATTATTGACCAATATTATGGATTATGTACCATTAGGTCTCAAAGTAGATATCTATGATCGTTAGTGTACCCTACTACCAAGAGATGGCAATGGACCCTAATCCTCGATTCCTATAAGGACCTGATTAGCCTAGAGGGGGGTGAATAGGCATGTTTAAAAACAAACTTGACACTTGCTGTCAGCACAGGGCCGGCACTGCCGGGCTCTAGGCCAGCACTACCAGGGTGGCCGACACTGCTGGTCTCTGGGGCAGCAGTGCTGGTCACCTGAACAGAATTGAGCACAAATCAAAATGTAAAACTAGAATGGAAATTGTGGCTGAATCAAAACCTTCCTAGAGGTGTAGGGAACCTCTAGCACCACCTGAAAGTGGTAGCAACACACCTACGGAGTAGATCGGGTCCAAACCCTAGAAATCACCTTGCACACAAGATATATGAAAGTAAAGTAACAAGCACACGGTGACACAAGATTTGACCCGTGGTTCAGCTCGCCACTTAGGCTTGCCTACGTCCACGTTGTTGAGGTGCGCCACACAAGGCTCAAGCTTGCCACAAAGGCTTGCTCTTTCCTCGGTCTCAAGTCAAGGGAATGAACCCTTGAGATGAGGGGCAATGTATTAGCAAATTGGTGGTGTTACAAACCTCCCTTGGCTGCCACACAAGTTGGCAAGCTCAAGGGCGACGCCTAGCCGGCTAGAAGCAAAGCTCCAAGAGTAACAAACTCAAACCGCCGGCCACCACGCGAACCAAATGCTTGTAGGAGTTGAAGATCCGAGGGAGAAACTTCTTCTCAAGCTTGGAGGCTCAATCTCTCAAAGGATGATTGGAAATCAATGGAGGAGAGAGTTGAGCACCAAGGGGGAATGGAGAGCAAGAAGAGAGCTCCTCTTTCTGTTTGCTGCGAAGTGTGAGAGTGAGAATGGCAGAACTAGCCGTTGGGGGAGTGAGGAGGTGTTTAAATACCCCTCACTGCCAACAGGCTGAACAAGTGGCGGCAGTGCCGGCCTGCCTGGCACTGCCGGCCTGGCAGAACCAGCAAAGGATGAATCTTCAAATAGTTGGCTGATTTGCCTACTATGTATGTGGAGGTGTGATGTATTTGGATAGATATTGTATTTGGTTCACTTGTTGGCATGCATGTTGAATCTCTCTTAATAGTACGGCATACCTAACTCAATTTCAAAGTATAAAAGAATTTAAAATCCTTTGAGCTTGTTGTCATGCACTTTTGTAATTGGAGGGGTCCGCCAACCTGTTCATCAATCTCCTTAAGTTTAACCTGCTTGTCATACTTGTAAAATCTCATTAGTTCTCTAGTTGCATTGTCATGTCACCAAAACCCACTTAAGGCTTGATTGCACTTTCAATCTCCCCCTTTTTGGTGATTGATGACAACACACTTAGAGCTTACAAAAGTGAAGTATAATCTGAGACAATGCAAGTCATGGGTGTAGGAGCTCCCCGTAAATGTGTGAACAGGAATTTGAATTTCCAAATTTGGCATGAAAAGCCAAAATTCAGACATTGGAGTGAAATAGGGCTCCCCCTACATCCATGGCTACTGTGGGATGCTGAAAAAGTGTCACAAGAATATACGTGATGCATATGAACCTATCTTAACACAAATCAGAGTGCTTGCTGTCAGAGCAGCCCGGCACTGCCGGCCTAGAGGCCAGCACTGCCGGCCTTGCTACTGGCATCAAGTCTGCGAAAGCACAAGCACAGCCACACAACGCACTATAAATAAAACTGAAAGTAAACTAAGACAAGCATGATATATATGAGAGAGTACATGTCCACAAATGACACAAATCAAGTACTTAAGTGGCAATGTTACAATAAAGTAGTTTTGAATGTTGCTCTCTCATCTCACAAGCTAAAAACTGAAAAACTAAGATAACTAGCAGCAGCTGCTCCTCCATGACTGTCGAAGATGTTGTACCCCCTTCACTTAGTAATTCTCCCCCTTTAGCAACAAGTCACCAAAAAGAGAGAAGAACAAAGCAAAGAGAGATACAAACTAGTCGATGTCCTCCTCCATGTGGTCCTCATCATCATCCTCATCTTCTTCCTCATCTTCCTCATCATCATCATCAGCATCTGGAGGTGAAGAGAAGTGAATACCAGGAGCTAAAGCACGCTTGCTCAACCTCCTAGTCTGGGGCTTCTGAGTCTCCTCCTCATCATCATCTTAATCACCACCATCATATGTGGACTCCTCACTGAGCTCTGGTGGAGGTGTAGGTGAAGGAATCTGCCTGAGGCCCTGCTCCTGTCTGAGTTGCCAGATCTCTAGTCTGGTCTGGTAAGCATGGTTGTTGGCATAACAGATGCCACTGAAGATCTTCTTCAAAATCCTTCCAAGCTTACCCTTCTTCCTGCCTCTGGTAGTTGCTCTGGAGGACTCAGGAAGGTTAGGGGTTGCTGCCCTGGTCCTGGTACTGCCCCTGGGAGGTGTCTGAATCTCCTCCTAAACTGTGGAAGAGACAGCCTTCTCTGCTCTGAAGGGCTCATCTGTTGTGTCCTTGTAGAAGATTTTCCCTGTCACCATCTCAATTATGAACATTAGATAGGGAGCATAAGGAAGCCCCTTCCTGACATCATCAGTAGCAAGGAAAATCTCATCCCAAAGAAAGCGAGACACTGAAAAGGATGGAGCTCCACCTCTCATCCTCCTCAGTACATTCTTCGAAAAAGCAGAGAGGTTTGTGGCGGATCCCACCTTGGGATAGAGAGTGGTCCTGAAGAGGTTGTTCAGAATGTAATATTTGCTCCTTAGCCCCTTCACAAGACCATCTGCATACTGAGGCTGAATGTACAGCTAGGAAATCTCCTCATTTGACAGACCTCTCTCATCATGAATGTTAGAGCAGGCTCTGTCATCTTCTCCAAATCCAAGGAGACGGGCAAAAGTCACATAGTCCAATCTGTAGTGCATGCCCTCTGTCATCCAGTGCATTACCATATTCTCCCTGTCCAGATAGTAGGTGGAGTAGAACTGATAGATGATCTCTAAGTTCCACCCATTCTGGAATCCCATCCAGTGATACATGCCAAGCTCCCTGCACTGATCAATGACCCTGTCAAATACAGGATCTCTCATGTTCTCCAAGTGCTCCAATCAACATACTTCATCTTGATGATCTTGGGTCTGGTAGCATGGAACAAGACTGTGAAGTAGTAGTCAGAGTGGAACACATTCCAGAATCTGTAGTCAACACCCTGTTGACACAAAAAGCGTCGGGATCTACGAACACCTCGGGCTTATACCCAAAATTCGATATCCGGAGGCATGCCAGTCGATTTGACCAGTTAATCGACAAGGACGATAACTAGAACAAGATTCAATCTAGACAACGGCGATGCGCCCAGATGCTGAGATTGAGGCTTGATCAGAATAACTAGAGCAGAGCTGAACGAGACAACAGCGATGCGCCCGGATGTCAAGGCTCAGAGGTACTCCCACGCGGAACTTACAAGGGTTTGACGGAGATCAAGGTGATGCAGCCCGTCGA
Source organism: Microstegium vimineum (assembly GCA_022036555.1). Lineage (NCBI taxonomy): Eukaryota > Viridiplantae > Streptophyta > Magnoliopsida > Poales > Poaceae > Microstegium > Microstegium vimineum. The sequence goes on from CM039130.1 coordinate 28,518,503, forward strand.
AGCTTGAAGAACTCGTTGATAAGCTATAACTAATGCAATAAAGGGTAAATTATGATAAAAGTAGAATAAGAGTAAAAATTGATTTGATTGATATTGGATTGATTCATTTACACGCAGCCCTTGGGCACATATTTATACTCCCGCATTGAGAGTTGTACAAAGACACGACTCGTATCTTTGCTAAAACAAACTCCTAACTTTAAGGAAACTGACTCGCGCAGGAGTCGAATCTAAAATAACAATATTATTTTCCTAAACAAACACATCTATTTTAAAGGAAAACAAACGACTCATGCAAGAGTCGGACTCAAACTGCTATAATAATACTGGCATAACATCACCAGTTTCCTTATATCTCTCCCTCGATGAAAACTTTCCATCGGCAGACTCCTTCAATCCGCAGCTTCCTTCTTTGGCCACCGGCAACCCTCTGCTGACATCAAACACTAAGTCACCCTATGCTCATTGGCATCCCATGCCCATCGGCATCGGCAATACTTCCCGATCGGCAACCTTGTACTGGTGACTTGTCTTCACCAATCCATCCCTATCAGTAATCGGCATCGGCAATATCTCCTTATCGGCAATCGGCAATATCTCTTCATCGGCAATCGGCACCAGTGATTTTGCAGCTCGACTTCACCAATTAACTCTTATCGGCAAGAATCATCCAGCCTCCATCGGCAACAACCTATCTTCCCTGCAGCATTCTTTCTTGTCAGCAAATTCAACTGATAACTTTCCGATGCCGATAGAAAACAACCACAAGTCTTAATTCATTTGACACGTGCCGAAAAATGGTGTCAACACATGCCCCCCAGTTTCGGAGTGTATAATACTTTACGCGCCGAAATTCTCTCTAATGTAGTCGTTACCTTCGAGACAACTGCACAACTTCCTCGATCTCCGCTCGCAGATCCGCAATTTATTAATAAAATCCCTCGATTATAGCACAAACAGTTGCAAATCTGACAATATCTCCTTGATTACCGCGCACATCCACCGCAGGCCTCTCCACATTCCTGCACAGTGTGAACCGAGATCCCAAAATACCCCTTAGTAAGCTTATAAAAGTTACCAGGATCCAATCTGCCTTTTTACCCTAGGCCCACTTTTACTTTTCACTGCCTTCGTCTTCAACCTCTGGTGGCGCCTCCGAAGAACACCTGTTCGAGCTCAAGGAGCAGTGCTCTCTTCAAGCCCAGCGCGAACCACAAGAACTCCTCAGTTCCAATGGTGATCCAAGTCGACATCCCTAAGGTAAGTCCACTTTCCTCCTCATCCAATCTCTTGCTAATTCCTTTCCCGCATGAATCCAGAATCTTCCCCTTTTCTTTTCTGATTCTTTCCTTTCTTTTCTTTTCGAACCCTAGGAACTATACAACAAGGTAGTGATCCCTCTTGAGCAGTCCAGCTTCACTTGCCTAGGTCCAATGGGGAATCCTGACCCTAGCTATCTGATCAATGCGGAGGCCAACCGGATTCCATTCAGGTCTGAATGCTTTAGTTTAGGATTGTGGAAGGACGCCTTCCGTTCATGGCCTAAGCCCACCAAAGGGTGGAAGAACTAGTACCTTAGGGTCGTCAGGACGCAGCAAGTCTATTGGTCAGAGCGCAATCTGGATCAGTGCATCAGGCTCTCCATTGCTGATATGGAGAAGAACGAGAAGATGCTGATAGCGGCCTCTTACTTCTGGTCCGACACTATAAACGCTTTCCTATTCAGACATGAACCAGCCACCCCTATGCTTGCCGATGTCCATATGTTGACTGGCCTGGACGTCTCTTCTGCTGATACCTTCACCCTATTCAATAGGAAAGCCGAGTATAAAGTGAACACTCGGAATATCGACGTCTGGACCAGCTATATCCAGGAGTATCAGAAGACTGGATCGGTAAACCAGAGGGAGCATGCCACCTTCCTGAATATGTGGCTAGAAAAATTCATCTTCTGCGGCAGGGCAGTCGGACCCACCACCATGCATCTCCCGGCAGCTGAACTCCTTGCCGATGGAACAAGACTTCCCCTAGGCAGATATCTTCTCGGATTGGTATACCGTCTTCTACATCAAGTATCCAAGAAGTTACTGCTAGGTGAGCCCATCGGCAACCTCGGGGGCCCCTGGTGGTTCATCAACATGTGGCTGAACGCGCACATGTACAAGGCCCTTCAGTTTGACTTGTTCACTCAACGATTCCCAAGGGACATATCAGAAGATTACAAATATAGGGATGATGAATCGGCAACTCGCCCTCCACTCAACTTCGGAGAGGCCATTATAGTGCTGCCAGGGACCGATGCCGATGCAGAATAGTTCGGCTTATTCTTTCAGAAATTTTACAACGGAATCCCTGCTTCAGAACGGCTCTGGTGGCCATACGTCGATGAGAACAACCAATTTCCGTTGTTGTTCAATCTGACCGATGGGAATGTACCTCAGAACCAAACAATCATGAAGGCCAGCATTGTTCCCCGAGCCATCCCAGTCAATATCTTCGGATCTGGGAAGAATGCCCCTCCATCCTTTGAGTTCTACTACCCATCAGCAGCGGCGAGACAACTGACATTTGGCCAACTGCCGATCAAGATTTGCTATTCCAAGGTGGTAAAGCCCAGGCAGACTATCTCCAGCGCTATAGATTGGAACAAAGTCGTCAATCTTCCTCCTAGTGCCGATATGTCATACATTGATCTGTCTTCCTGGTCACCAACTTCCTTCATCACGAATGAGTATAAGTTCTGGTGGCAAGAATGGAGGTATCAATTGTTTGCCAAGTCATCGCACTACTATCGGAATATAATTGACGTCAATCACGTCATTCTCGACGATGCGGTAAGTTTTTCATTCTGATGCATTCCTCATTACTTTATTCTTATCATCAACATCTGACCCCTTTACACTCAACAGGTTGATGATCCGATTCCCAAGATGAGCAGGAGTGGCAAGCCCTTTAATCTCCGGATGATGAACCCCATCTCACTCATCGGCAATAAGGCCCCCACGCTAGCTGCCTTCACTCCTCAGCAGGTACCCAAACCGACGCCTGCAAAAACCAAGGCTACATCGGCCGTTGCTGCTGCCCTGACGCGGGTTTTTGCAGTAAACTCATCTTCACTCATACCGATTACATATTGTTTCATCGGCAACAAGTTACTTTGTATAACTTATACTAATATTTTCAGGCAATGAGGTCATCAGCAGCTGCTTCAAACAATCAAGCATCCCCAAGTCCTGCTGCCGATGCCCCCCAGTCTTCGTCGAAATGGGCTGGATCTCCTGCTGCTGCGCCAAGGAAGAAAAGACGCTTAAGATTGGCCACCCCTTCTTCGCCATCGGCTCCAGTTGCATCACCGACTGCCGATGCGCCAACAGCAGAACCATCCTTGGCTCCTACTCCTGATCACCCATTGGACGACATCCCTGATCAGGAGGCAACACCACCTGCTGCAACAGCGGAGGCGACATCGGCATCGACACCACCAGCCGAAATCCCCGATGAAGGAACGGTGTCGCCACCACAGGAGCCGGCCACCACAGTGGAAGCAACACCAGCGACAGCGCCACCAGCACCCACGGCATCACTTACCCCTCCAACAGAAGCCTGCTCATCGGCAACTGTTGCCGATCTCCAGGGTGAGGCTGGACCATCTAGCATGCCAAGTCCTAGGCAAGAAATTCGCTTCAAGATGGTAAGTTGATTACTTAGAAATTTTGCAATATAACTTTACGATCGGCACGTCTTGACTTCTTCTTTCTCAGGCCCAAGATTCACTAGAGGATGAACACCAAGAAGGCCCTGCTCGAGCTGACAGCCTGTTCTCCTTCGCCATCAACATACCCGATGAGGATGAGGACGAGAAAAGTTCTGCTCCAGCTCTATCGGTAGAGGTCAAATCCAAGCTCGAGGCGTTGCTCTCTCAGCTGCAGATAGATACATCCCAGCTTGTCCAGGACTCGACTGCAGCAAGGGCAATTTTAAAAGATATCCAAGGCCAACTACCTGCCGATGCAGAAGAGGTCCTCCTCCATGCAGCCTTCCTTGAGAGTCGCCGACTTCAATACCAACGGGTCTCAAGCCGTATTGCCAACAGGAATGCCCAATCCAAACTCACGGAAGAAATGCTTAAGTTTAAGCAAATTGCCGATGAGAAGCACAAGAACATCGGCCAAGTGGAAGCTTCCGGCACTGATCCTGGATAGGCATTCATCCAACTGTCGGCAAGAAAGGAAGAGCTGCAAGCTGAGCTAAGAAAGGTTGAAGAATCCTTGAATGTAGTCAGCCAGAAGAGAGCCCAACTCCCTGACACCATCAAAGCTCTGCGACAAGAGAGGGATAGCAATGCCCGACAAGCCATAGCTCTAAAGAAAAAGATCAGATCGGTTGAAGGATCTGCCGATGAAGATGCTAGGGAGATGGAAGAGATAGAACAAATTCGCCTACGTGCGATATCAATTATCCAACCCCTGCTGTAACTTGTTAAATTTCATTACATCACCAAATGTAATCAGTAACATTTGATTTTGGCTTTGTAATATAACGTTAGCACACTTTTACCGATGTTTATATAACTTTCTCCTTCATCGGCATTCAACTGAGTACTATGCGTCTACCCAAATACTAGGGTAATATTTCTTCAAGTATTTACCGTTGATAGCCCTAGAAAATGCAACTCCTTCGAGAGTCTCCAAAATATAGGCATTGCCAGGAGCAGACTGTTTTATCCGATAAGGACCTTCCCAATTAGGAGACCATTTTCCAAACTTAGAACTCTTAGTCCCAATCAATAAAATCAACTTCCAAACCAAATCTCCATCGGCAAATTCTTTTACCTTTACTTTCTTGTCATACCATCTGGCAACCCTCTTCTTATTCTCCTCAATGCTGATCAATGCCCTCAACCGATGACCTGTTAAGTCCTCTAACTCATCTTTCATCAGAGTAGCATAATCATCAGTCGTTAATTGATCTTGAAAAGATAATCGCCTAGAGCCAGTTTTAATTTCCCAGGGCAGGACAGCATCATGTCCATAGACCAACTGATATGGCGAGACTTTGGTTGCACCATGACAAGCCATCCGATATGACCATAAGGCTTCATTTAACACCACATGCCACCTTCTAGGGTTTTCTTCAATCTTGCATTTTATAAGCTTGATAACTCCCTTATTAGTCGCTTCAGCCTGACCATTAGCCTGGGCATAATAAGGAAAAGAGTTTAATACCTTGAACCCCATACTAGCAGCAAATTCATCAAACTCTCCTGATGTGAACATGGTTCCTTGATCGGTAGTAATAGTTTGAGGAATACCAAATTGGTAAACAATGTGTTCTTTAACAAAATCCACCATGTTTGCCGATGTCACCGTCTTCAAAGGAATTGCCTCAACCCATTTAGTGAAGTAATCAGTAGCAACAAGTATAAACTTATGCCCCTTACTCGATGGCGGATAATTTGGCCGATGAGATCAATAGCCCATCCTCTAAACGGCCAAGGCTTGATTATAGGATTCATTGCCAATGCAGGTGCCCTCTGCACATTTCCAAACTTCTGACAACCCTGCCATCCTTTGAAATAATTGAAGCAATCTTCAAGGATTGTCGGCCAATAATATCCATTTCGCCTAATCATCCACTTCATCTTGAATGCCGATTGATGCGCTCCACACACACCTTCATGGATCTCACCCATCAATTCCTTTGACTCCTCTCTGTTAAGACACCTGAGCAAAACTCCATCAATCGTCCGATAATACAATTCATCGTCAAGGAGCACATACTTAGTAGCTTGGAACCTTAGACGCCTTTCAACTTTCTTAGATGGATCCCTTAAGTAATCGGCAATCTCCTTTTTCCAGTCATCGGCAACTGTTACCGATGTCACAGCCCCTAGAATCGGCTGATACCCTGAAGCATTCTGTGCTAACCGATTGGCCTCTTCATTATGCAATCTAGAAATATGCTCAAGGCGGTATTCTTTGAATTCTTTTAATAATTGCAAACACCTTTCATGGGTTGCAATTAAAGCTTCACTTCGGCATTCGTATGTCCCAATCAATTGGTTAATCACCAACATAGAATCACCGAAGATTTCAACAGCATCGGCATGTACTTCCCTGAGTAATTCCAACCCTTTTAATAGAGCCTGGTATTCAGCCTGATTTTTTGTTGAAGTAGCAACAATCGGCAACGAGACCTCATACTTCCGTCCTTGGGGTGAAATCAAGAGAATACCGATACCTGCCCCATCCTTGCACGTAGACCCATTAAAGAATAAAGTCCAAGGAGCAATCTCTACAGAGCTTACTATATTGCAATGCTGAGTAACAAAATCGGCGATTACCTGACCCTTAATAGCCTTAGCCGATTCATACCTTAGGCCAAATTCCGAAAGTGCCAAAATCCACTTACCGATTCGTCCACTTAATATCGGCATTGACAACATGTACTTAACTACGTCATCTTTGCAGATAATAGTGCATTCGGCCGACAACAAATAATGCCTCAATTTTGTGCAAGAGAAATATAGACATAAGCATAATCTCTCTATGGCCGAATACCTGGTCTCAGCATCCACTAACCTTCTGCTCAGATAATATATTACATGTTCTTTCCCTTCAAATTCTTGAATCAAAGCCGATCCGATAACGCCGTCATCGGCAGACAAATATAACCTGAAAGGCTTCCCATGTTGAGGCGGAACCAAGACTGGAGGATTCACCAGATACTTCTTAATCTCTTCCAAGGCTAACTGTTATTCTTCTTTCCATGTAAACTCTTGATCGGCTTTCAGCTTCAACAATGGACTAAAAGATTTAATCTTACCAGACAAGTTAGATATAAATCTTCTAATGAAATTAATCTTGCCGATCAAAGATTGCAGCTCAGTCTTGTTTGTAGGAGCAACTACTTTGTTAATTGCATCGATAGATTTTCTGCCGATCTCGATGCCTCTTTGATGCACCATAAAGCCCAGAAACTGCCCTGCCGATACACCAAATGCACACTTGTTAGGATTCATCTTCAACCCATGCTCCCTTGTGCACTCCAATATTTTTCGTAAATCGGCAAGATGCTTCCCGAAATCTCCAGACTTAACCACCACATCATCAATGTAGATTTCAACTATCGTGCCGATGTACTTATGAAAGATGAAATTCATTGCTCTCTAATAAGTAGCACCAGCATTCTTTAAGCCAAAAGTCATGATAACCCACTCAAATAAACTGACATGACCTGGACATCTAAAAGCAGTCTTGGATATGTCTTCCTTAGCCATGAATATTTGATTATACCCAGCATTACCATCCATGAAGCTAATGACTTGATGTCCAGCAGCAGCATCAATCAGCAGATCGGCAACAGGCATCGGATAGCCATCCATCGGCGTGGCCTTGTTGAGATTCCTGAAATCAATACAAACACGAAGTTTTCCATTCTTTTTATACACAGGAACCACATTAGAAATCCATTCGGCATATCGACATTGACGAATAAATCCAGCTTCGATTAACTTTGTAATCTCAGCCTTGATGTCGGGTAAAATAGTAGGATTGCATCGGCGCGCAGGTTGTCGATGTGGTTGGAAACTAGACTTGATGGGTAACCGATGTTCAACTATCGATCGGTCTAAACCAGGCATCTCAGTATAATCCCAAGCAAAACAATCTTTATATTCCTTTAATAAATCAGTTAACTGCTGTTTACATTAGGAATCTAACTTAGCACTAACAAAAGTAGACCTAGGTTTACTACCATCACCGATGTCTATCTTGAGTAAATCATCGGCGGACGTGAAGCCCTGCCCCAATTTTCCGTCGTCAGCGAACCGATCCATTAAAACTCTTTTTCAGGACCGACTACTTGGATCGGTTTGATGCAGTAATCGGCAACTTTGAGGAACTCTTTGTCCCAGGCTTCACCGGATATGCACCTGGTCTGCTCATAAGTTTCTGATTCTGCCGATGCAACAGTAGATGGGGCTTCACTTTGAATGACTTCAATTATGTCCCCGATCCACTATACAAGGCTTTGTTGCATGGTGGAAGGAATACAACAATTAGCGTGGATCCAATCCCTTCCGAGAAGCAAGTTGTAAATGCCTTTGCCACTGATCACGAAAAATGTTGTCGGCAAAGTTTTACTGCCGATGGTTAATTCAACACATACGGCTCCCATGGTCGTCGACACGTTGCCTTCAAAATCCTTGAGCTTCATGTCGGTCTAGACTAAGTCCTGGTCGCCTTTCCCAAGTTTTCTGAACACGACGTACGGCATTATGTTTATTGATGCCCCACCATCTACCAGCATCTTCGTCATAGGCTGTCCATCTACCTTGCCCTTAACAAACAAAGCCCTTAGGTGATGCCTTTCATCATCGGCAGGCTTCTCAAAGACAGCCGCCATCGGATCCAGGATCAATTGTGCCATCTCAGCAGGCCCCTCATCATCGCTGACAGGTGCCATGAACTCCATCGACAACATGACGACCATGTTGATTTCTGCCGATGGATCCCTGTCCTTGCGCTTCGGCCTCCACTGCTTCTCCCTTGAAGGTTCTTCATTGTCATACAGGTCATTGCGGCGTTCGCGTTGAATCCTCCTCTTCTGAGTCTTGGTCAGACCCTTAGGGCACCACTGACGAAGCTTGGTTTTCCAGACAGGCTGGTGCTGCTTTCCACTGCCTGCATCGGTATTTCTTCCGATGTTGGAATCTCTGGAGAATATTTCTTCATCAGGCACTCTTGCATTGGCCATCTCCTCCAGCTCCTCTTGATCAACACGTCTGCCAAGCCTGCTATGGGCACTAAGCTTGCCCCCCAATCGGTCATGCGCCGACCTTTTCTCCCTGAGCGGCTTGGCATACCTGGGCATCCGATCATCAAAACAAGGTTTCTTACCTGACCGATCAACGGCGTAGTACCCATTGCATTCGGGATAATTATCGGCCGTAGGCAGCTTGATGCCTTCTTCCCAACAATGAACGAAGAAGGGACACTTCCAGTGGTCTTTATGCCGAAGCCATTCTTGGTGCTCCTCTTCTTCTTGCCGATATCACTCTTTGCGTGATTGCCGATGGTCTCGCCTTGGCTGCTTGTGCGTGATTACAACACCAGGAGCCCTTCTGGCACTGCTACCTTCATCGGCAACCTTCTTGCCTTTTCTGTCATCGGCAAACCTTCTTTCGTCGTGCTCGGCTACTTGATGGTCAGGGTCCACCGATGCATCTTTCCTGGCAGCTTCTGATGTCAGCATTTTGGTTCTTCCACTGGTTTCCACCATATTATTTGGAAACGGGTGCTGATCAATCTTCATTGGTTTCTGGACTTTAGAACTTTCAAATTTAATGCGTCCAGATTCAATCTCTGACTGCAACTGCTGCCTGAACACCTTGCAATCATTGGTACTGTGGGAAGTTGCATTGTGCCACTTGCAGTACCTGATTTTCTTGAGCTCTTCGGCCGATGGAATTACTTGGTTGGGCGCCAACTTGATTCGCCCTTCTTGAAGTAATAAGTCAAACATCCTGTTGGCCTTGGTGATGTCAAAGGTGAACCTTTCGGTTTCTTTCTGGCCGAATGGACAAGACACAGACTTCTTATCCTTCACCCATTCGGCCGCATCGATGCTCAGCTCTTCATCTGACCCAGAATCTTCTTCTTGCCCGATGAAGGTTACCTTCTTGTTCCAAGTCTTCCTGGGTTCAAAGGTTTTAGTATCTTGATCGGCAATCCTTTGCACCAGATGACTTAGGCTTTCAAACTCCTCGGACGCGTACTTGTCCTTGATGTGCGGCAGTAATCCTTGGAAGGCCAAATCTGCCAATTGCCGATCATCAAGTACCAGGCTGTAGCACTTATTCTTCACGTCTCGCAGCCTCTGAACAAAGCTTTCTACCGATTCATCATTGCGTTGCCTCATCTTGTCCAAATTGGTAAGCTTTTTCTCATGTATGCCAGCGAAGAAGTATTTATGAAATTGCCTCTCTAGATCGGTCCATGTGATCACAGAGTTTGGAGGCAATGATATAAACCATGTGAATGCCGATCCAAACAATGATGAAGAGAACAATCTCACCCTCAATTCCTCCCTGCTAGCAGCTTCTCCGCACTGGATAATGAAGCGGTTAATATGCTCCATTGTTGACGTGTCATCTTGACCGGAGAACTTGGTAAAATCGGGCACTTTGTACTGATTTGGGAGAGGAATCAATTCATATGCTGGAGGATACGGAGTCCGATAAGAATATGTATTGACTTTGGGCTTAATGCCGAATTGTTCTTTCATAACTTCGGCGATCTTACCGACCCAATATGCATCCTGCTCCTGCCAACTCATTGGCTGGTTGTTGACTGGTGGAGCCGGCTGATGCGCCTCTTGAAGATGATGCGTAGTTACGGGCGCAGCACCAGTCATCTGAACACTATGCATCGGTTGACTTACCGATGGATAGTTTTGCACACTTAGCAGATTAGGTTGAGTCATCGTATTCATCGGTTGTTGTACCGATGGTCCGCTCTGAGTGTTTGCCGGGCCTCCATAATGATACATTGATACGCCAGGCTGTTGAGCTGACGGCTGGCTAGCCCATCCAGGATTATAAATCATCGGCATATAACTTACCGATGGCTGATAGCTAACTGGAGCGTGCGGCTCTTGTATCCTGGAGCAATCAATCATCAGATTACCTTGATGCGCCGGTACTCCTTGAGGATTTGCCACCAGAGATTGGCTGCCAGCTGCTATAATGTGTTGCATCGGCATAGGGCTTGCCGATGGTGGCATCAGAGGTATCTTAGGAATTACTTGAAGATCTTCTGATGGCACTTGCACAGTCGGAGAAGGCGCAGAGTAATGCATCGTAGGGGCCACCGGCTGTGATTGCGTTGCCGATGCCACAGAGACCTTCCAAGCTGAGCTATTTCCCTGCACTAGATTAGAACTAGCAGATAGATTTGGAGGCATACCGTATCCCCACCAGTTAGTGGGAGCTAATTGACTCTAGATAGCAAGTCCTGAAATTTCCGACGCCACTGGATCTATATGGAACTTGGTGACGCTGTCAGGGCTCGGCCTTGGCGGTGCAGCCACATCGGCAGACGGTTCCACAGGAGTGGAAGACGCCATTGGGGCTGCCGATGGGCTTATAGATGCCGATCCAGGTTGATGATACGCTGGACCAACATATTGGGGTGCATGTCCTTCTTTGAATGATTGCATGACGGCGTTGTAGGCAGTATTGGACAGCACGCTGGAGTGGCTAATTAATGCTTGACTTAGAGCAGAATTAACCATCTCTTGTAGCTTACCAGGATTGGCGTCGTACGTGACCTGCCGTGGCAACAGCGGATCTTGCTTTTGGATCGCTTCGCCGCTCCTGCTTAGGCTGAAGGATTTCAGATACAATTGCTTGTACTCCTCCATAGCCCGCTCCATGGCCAGCTTCTGATCATCTTTTAGATCGGCCTCAGAGGCTTCAATGACGTTCCTCTGGTTAACGTCAACGTTATCACCCATGATAGATGTATAATTTGTATAATTGTGTCCCGCTGGGCATGCCAAAAGAGGTGTTGACACAAAAAGCGTCAGGATCTGCGAACACCTCGGGCTTATACCCGAAATTCGATATCCGGAGGCGTGCCAGTCGATTTGACCAGTTAATCGACAAGGACGATAACTAGAACAAGATTCAATCTAGACAACGGCGATGCACCCGAATGCTGAGATTGAGGCTTGATCAGGATAACTAGAGCAGAGCTGAATGAGACAACAGCGATGCGCCCAGATGTCAAGGCTCAGAGGTACTCCCACGCGGAACTTACAAGGGTGTGCCAAAAGAGGTGTTGACACAAAAAGTGTCAGGATCTTCGAACACCTCGGGCTTATACCTGAAATTCATCTCCATTAGAGGTACATCACCCATGCCGATAGATCCTAGGTAAATGCAACTGATAACTTTCCGATGCCGATAGAAAACAGCCACAAGTCTTAATTCATTTGACACGTGCCGAAAAACGGTGTCAACACACCCATGTCTTTTGGCACATCATAGGGATAGATGGCCCTCTACTCCTGTACAGTCCTCCACTGATTCTGATAACCCACCCTTTGTCTGGGCCGGGTGTCCTGAGGCTCTCTAGGAACAATCTCCTCATCAATTTCAATGAGGTGGTAAGCATTAAACAACCCAAGATCTGGAGGTGTCCAGGGACACACACACCATCACTGATTGTTCTTCCTGCCATCTGCAGCTCACTCTCCCTCCTCATCCTTTCCCTAGGATTCAAGCCATCATCAGCACCATCTCTGCCTCCTCTTCGAACACGGGCCTTTGTCCTTGGCCCCTTTCCTCTAGCACCAGCACTCGATCCATCGGCGTCCATCTATGCATTTAAAAGAGAGAAGGTTAAGTTGCTGCACTTAGAATAGCAGCTGGAACTCTAGTGGAGAGATTAAACCAAAATCTAGGGTCAATAGACGATTGTAGGAGCAAATGCACATGTGCTGTCACTAGAGGTCTGGCACTGCCGGCCTGGTGCAGACAGTACCATGGCATGCTCCATCAATCCTTTATTGAAACTAGGTTTTGATCAAATCTAACTATTAGAGGTACATCACCATACATAATGCAACTACCAACAACCTAAATCTCATCTCAGAAATCATACATTGCATAGATCGACCCAAGACTAGGGTTTCAAGATATTACCTTTGAAATAGAGGGAAGGAGATGAAGAAGGTCGGGCTTGAAAGAAGCTTGACGCAGGGAGAAAGATCCTCCACACCTCCTCCAATGGCAGCACCTCCAAAGGGGCAGCACTGCCGGGGAAGAAGAGAGGGACCTCCGGACTCCCTAGGTCTCCTTAGGGTTGAGAGAAGAGAGGAGAGGTGTTTCTGTTGAAGGGATATGAGTTGGGATGGTGTCCCCTCGGGCTGGGGTTGGAAAGATAAAGCAAAACCCGAGGGCTAGGACTTGGACCCGACAAGCTCGGTTCCTTTAAGTCCCGGCACTGCCAGCCTATAGCCTGGCACGGTCGGACCCCCCCCCCCCCCCCCGACACTGCTGGCCTAGGAGGCCGGCACTACTGGCCTGGCCAGGCAGTGAGGCACTATGCCACCTTCATACTATATATTTATGCACTTGTGGACACATACTCCTTGCCATGTGCTGGTCAGTAAGCAAATCAACAACCATACTATGACCAACACATTCAAGTTTCTTTCAAAATGGGTTTTGAAACACATAATTGAAGTTTTCAAAGTTTTGCCTAAGTCGCTAGGTGGACAAACAAATGTGTGCTATAGTTCAAACCACGTTACGGGAATCAAGTATATTTAGCTCACTACGCAAAGCACAAAACCTTGTCTCATTGAGAGGCTTAGTGAAGATATCGGCTAGTTGCTTTTCGGTGCTCACATGGCGAATTACGATATCTCCATTTAATTCATTGTCTCTCAAGAAGTGATGACAGATGTCTATGTGTTTGGTTCTAGAGTGACTAACCGGGTTGTTTGCAAGTTTGATGGCACTCTCGTTATCACACAAGAGAGGCACCTTGGTGAATTGACATCTGAAATCTTTTAAGGTTTGCCTCATCCAAAGTAGTTGAGCACAACATGCGCCGGCTGCAACATACTCCACCTCGGCGGTGGAAAGGCCCAACATACTCCAAGACACTAGGGACCATCAAAGGAATTGACACGTCCCTGAAGTGCTTTTTCAGTCTACTTTGCAACCGGCGTAATCGGAATCCGAATACCCAAGTAGATCAAACTTAGAGCCCTTAGGATACCATAAGCCAAGGTTAGGAGTGAAAACTAGATATCTCAAGATTCTCTTAACGGCCACTAAGTGGCACTCTTTCGGGTTAGCTTGAAATCTAGCACACATGCACACACTAAGCATTATGTCCGGCCTAGATGCACATAAGTAAAGGAGAGAGCCGATCATGGAACGATATACCTTTATGTCCACGGATTTCCCTCCTTCATCAAGACCAAGATGTCCATTAGTTGGCATGGGAGTCTTGATTGGCTTTGCATTCACCATGTCAAACTTTCTAAACATATCATGGGTGTACTTGGTTTGGCATAGAAAAGTCCCTTCCTTAAGTTGCTTGATTTGAAAACCGAGGAGGAACTTTAGCTCACCCATCATAGACATCTCAAATCTCTTAGTCATGATCCTACTAAACTCATCACAAAAGGATTGGTTAGTACTACCAAATATTATGTCATCGACATATATTTGGCACACAAAGATATCATTATTGACTTTATGAGTAAAGAGAGTAGGATCTGCTTTGCATATTTCAAAGCCTTGTTTGAGTAGAAATTCCTTAAGGCATTCATACCATGCTCTTGGTGCTTGCTTAAGCCCATAGAACGCCTTATGGAGCTTGAAAACATGATGAGGGAACTTGGGATCTTCAAAATCCGGTGGCTTCTCAACATACACCAATTCTTAGATAGGGCCGTTGAGGAATGCACTCTTCACATTCATTTGTTGAAGCTTGAAGTCATGATGGGCAGCATAGGCTAGAAGCATTCGAATTGCTTCAAGTCTAGCCATCGGCGCATATGTTTCTTCAAAGTCTAAGCCCTCCACTTGAGTAAAGCCTTGAGCCACCAATCTTGCCTTGTTCCTTGTCACCACGCCTTGTTCATCTTGCTTGTTGTAGAAGACCCACTTAGTTCCAATCACATTAGTGTTGGGTCTTTCCACCAAGGACCAAACTTGATTTCACTCAAAGTTGTTGAGCTCTTCTTGCATAGCCATCACCCAATCCGGATCATCTAGAGCTTGCTCAACCTTGAGAGGTTCCAAAGAGGAGACAAAAGAGTAAAATTGACAAAAATTTGCCAAATGTGAACGAGTAGTTACCCCCTTTCGGAGACTCCCAAGTATATTGTCGACAGGATGATCCTTTTGAATTGTTTGCCTCAATCTTGGGTATTCTATGGCTTCTTGTTGCTCAGCTTGGTCATCATAATCATGCTCTTCAAAGATAGGTTGTAGGTTCCTTAGAGTAGCAGGTGAGGGGCTGACTGCTTCCTGTCTGCTGGGGCCGGCAGTGCCGGCCTCAGGGGCAGAGCCCTCACCAGGGAGCACTGCGGGCCCATCTTCTTCCAATCTTGGGGTAGTAGCATCACCATCTTGAGGTTCCACTTCTGTGGCATGTACTTCTTGTGGCCTGATGTCACCAATGGCCATGTTCTTGATTGCTTCATATGGTGGTTCCTCATTACCTACAATCACTTGATCAATTTGCTCTACTTGAGAGCTGTTAGATTCATCAAATGTCACGTCTATCGCGATTTCAATTTTCCCTAAGGTCTTGTTGAATACACGATAGACATGCTCATTTGATCCATAACCAAGAAGAAAACCTTCATCAACTTTAGGTGCAAACTTAGAGGTTTTGGGTTTCTTGTTAAGTATGAAACACTTGCACCCAAAAACTCTAAAGTATGACACCTTTGGTTTGTTACCGGTTAGGAGTTCATATGAAGTCTTCTTCAAGATCTTGTGTAGATAGAGCCGGTTGATGGCATGACAAGCGGTGTTGACGGCTTCGGCCCAAAAGATATCCAAAGTTTTGTACTCATCTAGCATTGTCCTTGCCATATCAATGAGTGTCCGGTTCTTCCTTTCTACTACACCATTTTGTTGAGGGGTGTATGGCACAGAGAATTCATGCTTGATGCCCTCATCATCAAGAAACTCTTCCACTTGAGTGTTCTTGAATTCGGTTCCATTGTCACTACGAACTTTCTTGATTTGGAAACCGAATTCTCTTTGTGCTCTTCTAATGAAGGTTTTCACCTTATCTTGCACTTGTGCCTTATCATACATGAAAAACACCCAAGTGAAATGAGTAAAGTCATCAACAATAACAAAACCATGTTTGTTACCGCCAATGCTTATGTAGGCCACCGGTCCAAAGAGATCCATGTGAATTAGCTCCAAAGGATGCTTGGTGGAGACAATGCTCTTGGATGGGTGAGGTGCACCTACTTGCTTTCCGGCTTGGCAAGCGCTACAAATTCTATCCTTCTCAAAATGAACATTGGTTAGTCCAAGAATGTGTTCATCTTTTAGGAGTTTGGCCAAGTTCTTCATCCCAACATGGTCTAGTCGGCGATGCCATAGCCAACCCATGCTAGATTTTGCCACTAAACAAGTCTCAAGCTTAGCTTTACTTTTGTTGAAATCAACTAGGTAGAGCTTGCCCTTCAAACGACCCGTAAAGACAATAGAGGAATTCTCCCTCTTAAAGACTTCCACACCCTTATCCGTAAAGAGACAATTGAAGCCCATCTCACACAATTGAGAAACGGACAACAAGTTGTAACTCAACGAATTCACATGTAATACATTTGAGATGGAATGATCAAGAGTAATAGCAACTTTACCAAGTCCAATCACTTCCCCTTTGGAGTTGTCACCAAAGATGATATTCTCACTTGCATTTGAAGTTGGGGAATATGATGAGAACATACTCCTTTCTCCGGTCATATGATTTGTACATCCACTATCAAGCACCCAACTTGATCCACCGGAGAAGTATGCCTACAAAACAAATTAGTTCCTAGATTTAGGTCCCCAATCAATCTTGGGGCCTTGCATGTTAGTCACAACAATTTTTGGAACCCAAATGTTCATGCTCCTCTTATCATGTTTCTCATCACCCACAAACTCAGCAATGACTTTACCACGGTCATTGCACTTCAACACATAGCATGAGGACAAGCTTCCTTGAGGTGACCTTGTCTTGGGTTGATGAGCAAACTTGTTTTTGGCCAGCTAGATTGAGTCCTTGGGTTTCTAAGAAACCTGCTTTTGCTTGGTAACCCACTTGTCATGGACTTTGGCCTTAGCTTGATCAGGTGAAGCACTGGTAGCCTTCCCTTTATTGGGGAGCGGCACTGCCGGCCTCAGGTCCGACACTGCCGACCTATGGTCCAGCAGAGCTGCTGTCTGTGCAGGCTTATCTGCACCAATGTTTCCCTTCTTCTCAAACTTGACACACTCAATGCCTTTGACCATTTTTCTACCATTGGTTTTACCTCCTTGAGTGTGACCAAGTCCATCTTTAATTGATGGATGCCTTCCATCTTTGTATTGGATTTTCTTGGGCTCAACCTTGTATTTGTCATTCTTCTTTGAAATTGAGATGACATTGTTGAGCCTTGCTATTTCTTTCTTCATGGCCTCCATGTTGGCAAGGTCAGTGGAATAATCATTCAAATCAATATTATAGCATTTTCCACAACCTTGGCTAGTGGATGGAGAAGAGGCATCATTTGCTTTAGGAAGATTCGAGTTGCCCTCCCAAAGAAGAGAGTATTGTGCCTCAAGCTCTTGATGCTTTTCAACTAAGCCACAATGCTTTTGCTTGAGGTCACCACACTCCTTCTTAGTGAGAGAATGAGCTTCTTTTTCCTTGGCCAAAGCCTTGGTCAAAGAGCTCACCTCACTCCTTTCTAATGCAAGGGCTTCCTCACTAGCAATGTAGAGATCCTCTTGTTTGATAAGAGTCTTTTCTCTAGATGCTATCTCTTCCTTGGTTGCCTCTAATTCATCCATTAGATTAGCAATAAAGATTTTGTTCTTGACATCCATATTTTTAGTTATTTCATTGATTTCTTCATCACTAGATTCATCATCACTAGAGCAATCACTAGAATCACTACTAGAGATGTCTATGGGGAGAGGAGTTATGGAATTCGGTTTTGATTTTACCTTCTCACCCTTTGCCATGAGACAAATGTGAGGGGAGCCTTCATCATTATCGGACATGTTGTTGAAGAGCCTTGATGAAGTAGATGGCTTGTGAATGGCAATTGTTGCCATCTCCTCTCCTCACTTGTGGTCTCCTCCGATGAGTCCCACTCATGCCCAATGTGTGCTTCACCCATAAATCTCTTGCTCTTCTTGTGGTCACCCTTGTCTTCCCTCTTGCCTTTGCCAAATTTGTTATCTTTCTTCTTATTTGGGCAATCAGCAATGAAGTGTTCGGTGCTACCACACTTGTAGCAAGTTCTTGACTTCTTGTTGGGGAACCTTCTCTTCATGAGCTTGTACCCATCCTTCTTTAGGCCCTTGTTGAATCTTCTTATGAATAGAGCCATGTCATCAATGTTTTTGGCTTGCTCATCTTTACTTTCACCATCACTTGACGTTGGAGCTTCGGGTTGATGCTTGATGGCCTTGGTAGCTTGAGCTTTGCTTGAAGTAGCTTGCTTGCTGTTTTTGGAACAGCTAGGGGCTGATTTCCTTGTGCTCTTGTTTGCCTTGAGAGCCACATCCTTGATCTTCATGCCCTCCAACCTTGCTTGCATCTCTCCAAGATTCTTTCTTTCTTGTGCTTCTTCTCTTTGTAGATCAAAAGTGATGATCCTTCCAAGCACATCACTTGGTGTGAAGTACTCGAACTTCTTCTTGTCTCTAATCAATGTCACCACGGTTTCATTTCTTGGGGAGTAGGCTTCAAGCATGATTTTGACAACCTTGTGGTCATTGACTTCTTCTCCACCAAGGCCTCTAATCTTGCCAACAATGGTCATCAATCTATCAAACATTTCTTTTGGCCCTTCACCTTTATTGATCACAAACCGGTTGGGCTTGGCCATCAACAAATCAATCTTGGACTGCCTCACTTTGCTCACACCTTCATGTGCAAGATGCAAGGTGTGTTGGATCTTTGTTGTGCTTAAATTCCCCGTACTCATTCATCATGTCTACTTTTATGCACTTGCATCTATGTGTGTTGGATGATGTTTGATGGTTGTGTAATATATGGTTGTGTGTGACAAACTCTTAATTATCACTAATATATCTTGTAAGTTGTCTTATGGTTCATGATATATCTCTATGTTCAAATGGTAATTGAGCTTCCGCGCTATACTCCGATACATGTTTTGACAACATCATGAGGTGCTCCTTTTTACATTCATATCAATGAGTACCATGGTTTGTGACTTGGCTTGGGTGAGCAAGTATGCTTCTTTACAAATTCTCTAACCCTTGCTCAATCATTCCAAGTCACCAAAATCCTAACCTTTCACTCTTATATCCATACTCTAGGAGTTATTGTCGTCAATAACCAAAAAGGGGGAGATTGAAGAATCATGGCCCTATTGGTTTTAGTGATTAACGAAAATTAGCAATTATTATGGCTAATGTGTGTTTTGCAGAGGCTATGAGTAGCCTAGCCATAGTGATCAACATGAATGGGCATCAATGGGTGTCACCTAGCCCCCAAGATGGATATCATTTCGGATTTCAAAAAGACATGATGAAGAGCCTAGAATCATAGGCTAAGTGCCATAAGGTGATGAAGGGCACTTAGAAGTAGATAGGGCTTCTATTTGATCTTTGACCGTACTATTAAGAGGGGTTGAGACTAGTAACTTGACTTAGGAAAGCTTCATGAACTAGGTGTGGTGCACACTTGTCTTCCTTAGCTCTAAGCAAGCCTATGGTGACCGTAAGATAGCCTAGAACAACTTCCATATTCATCGCGGCGAAAAACGAAGTTGAGATGCCTGTTTTTTGGGCGACGGACGCTCCTGATGGAGGCGTCGGACGCTGTCCATCGCGTCGGACAAAGGCGTCGGACGCTGGGTGGTTGAGTCCATAGCGTCCGTCGGCCTTCCAGAGGCCGTGTTTTCTGGCTAAGTTTTTCAGGGTCCGACGGACGCTGTCCGTCGGCCTTCCAGTGAGGGTGTTTTTTTCAGCCCGAGTCAGAGTCTAGCGTCGAACGCAGGGAAGAGCGTTCGTCGCCCCTCCGACGGAGTGTCCGTCGCTGGGAAATCCTGTTAGAGCTAGCCGTTGGGGCATGCGACGGAGCGTCCGTCGCCTAGGCGACGGAGCGTCCGTCGCCAACTTAAAAGCTATGCTTTTTCCAGCCCGAGGCAGTTTTTTGTGAGGGCTATTTATAGCCCAACACTTGCCTTCCCACCCAGGCCTTTGCTCATTTCATTTGTTGTGCTGTTTAAGAAGGTTGGGAAGAGAGCAAGAGCCCTAGAGAGAGAGAGTGATTTGTGAATCCGTCCATCCTCTCCTCTAGTTCATCCAAGAGTTCAAGTGTGCATCCTCTAGTTGTGAAGCTTGAGTGAGTCAAGCGAAGATCGAGGCTTGTTACTCTTGGTGATCGACATCACCTAGATGGTACGGTGGTACTTGGAGGAAGGTGATCGTCGGAGGATTGTCGGCGGCCCTTCTTCATCGACGTTGTGATCGGTTCTGGGCGATTCACCGAGCCGGAGTGGCGAAGAATCAGCCCATAGAGAGCACTCATCCCTTGCGCAGGATTGAGGGGGAGCTATACCTTGCGAGGTGCTCCAACGAGGACTAGGGGCGAGTGTCGACTCCTCGATACCTCGGCAAAACATTGCCGTGTCAAGCATCTCTTTCCCTAGCTCTTTCTTACCGTATTACTTTCCGCACTTGTCTTTCAATTCATACTAGAATTGTGTAGGAAGTTTTCGCTTTCTATTGACTTGCTACCGCTTTCTAGCTAGAACACACAAGCGGTAGGCACTAGGGGGTTAATTGGCTCTTTATAGGTTTAATTCTTGTCTTGAAATTAAAAAGAGCACAATTCACCCCCCCCCCTCTTGGGCATCTTGATCCTTTCAATTGGTATCAAAGCAAGGTTGCTCTTATTTTAGGCTTTACCGCCTAGAGAAAGATGTCCCATGGGGATGGACCACCTCCCATGTTCGATGGAGACAACTTTCCTTATTGGAAAGTTCGTATGGAGGCCTATCTAGAGGCCGTTGACGTGGGCATGCTCAATGCCGCCACAAAGGGAGGCACTCTCTTCGCGGAGGACCTCAACTTTGATAAGCACAATGCCAAGGCGAAGAACATTCTTTTTCGTGGCATTTGCAAGGATCTCTTAAACTGAGTGTGTAATGCCAAAGACGCATTTAAGTTGTGGACCACTATTTGTGCTCTTCACGAAGGCACAAAGAGTGAGCGTGAGGAATGCTATCACTTGGTCATGGCTAAGCTCAATTCTTTTTCCATGCATGGAAATGAAAATGCCAATGAAATGTACTCACGTCTTAACATTCTTGTAGAAGAATTGAATGGGCTCGGTCTTAACCAAATGGCACCGGCCGATGTGGTGCGCAAGATTCTTTGTGTCTTGCCCATTGAGAAGTATGGCCACATCGTCACGGTTCTTCACCAAGGAGACCTCTCCGCCGCTACACCAACACAAATCTTGGGCAAGATCAATACCCATGAGATGTACATGAAGATTGGTGATGGTGGCTCTTCTTCCTCCTCCAAGAAGAAAGAAAAAGAAAAGGAGGAGAAGAAGGACTTGGCTCTCAAGGCATCCTCTTCGAAGAAGTGCAAGATGCAATATGTGTATGAGAGTGCAAGTGATGGAGAGGATGATAATGACTTAGCTCTCATGGTGAAGAAGACAACAAAGATGTTGAAGATGTTAAACAAGAATGGAGTCAAGTTTGACTCAAAGAAGAACAAATTCTTCACAAGCTCTTCAAGAAAGCCTCTCTCCAAGATGGATTGCTACAATTGTGGCAAACTTGGACACTTGGCTCATGCTTGCCCCGAAGAGAAGAAAGACAAGTACAAGAACAAGAAATTCAACAACAAGTTCAAGTAC
Source organism: Microstegium vimineum (assembly GCA_022036555.1). Classification (NCBI taxonomy): domain Eukaryota; kingdom Viridiplantae; phylum Streptophyta; class Magnoliopsida; order Poales; family Poaceae; genus Microstegium; species Microstegium vimineum. The sequence goes on from CM039130.1 coordinate 28,540,153, forward strand.
AACAAGGGCAACAAAGATGAGTCAAGTGATGAGGAGAAGAAGGATGACAAGCCATTCAAGAAGAAGAAGAACTTCAACTTCCACAAGAAGAAGAAGGATGGCAAAGCCTACATTGTTGGTGATTGGTTCACCGACATTGAAGACACAAGTGACTCATCTGGAGATGAGAGTGAAGATGAGAAGGTGGCCGCCTTGGTGATTGGTTCATCTACTCCACCACTACCTCCTCCATCATCTCCGGGCTCATCCTCTATACACCTATGCCTCATGGCCAAAGGTGACAAGAAGGTACAAAAAGAGGATAATGATGATGAGGCTAACTCTAGTGATGATAGTGATGATGAGTTTGAGGCACCTTCCTATGATGAGCTAATTGTGATTTGCAACAAATACACTAAGCTCATTAGGAAGTATAAAACTAAAAGTGAAACACTAGAGAAAGCCAACGATAACTTGCATGCTAAACTTGATGACTTGTCTAGTGCTAATGATGATTTAAAGCTTGAGAACAAATCTCTCTCATCTAGCACTAGGGAGCTCAAAGCCTCACTCAAGCAAGCTAATGAGAAACATGATAAACTTGAGAGGTCAACACAAGAGCTCCATACAAGATACAACTTGCTAAAAGATGACTACAACCAAGTTAGAAATGAACATAGAACACTTGTGATAGCTAATGAATTGCTTACAAATGATCTTGCTACACATGTTGCTATTAACCCGGTTGTTAAATGTCATATAGCTACTTCTTGTGAGGACTTGCTTGATGAAGTTGCTAGTGAGCAAAATGCTAAGTGCAAGGGCAAGAAGGTTGTTGAGACCGAAAAGTATGATGACTATGTGAAGATGAGGCAAGAGAACTCAAAGCTCAAGGAAGAGCTAATCAACCTCAAGGCCAACAAGTCCTTCACCATCAACATGGCCAAGCAAGATGACAAAGATGCAATCACCTTGATCAACTCTCTCAAAGAGGAAAATGCAAAGCTCAAGGTTGAGAAGATCAAGTTAGCAAGTGGAATGGAGAAGTTCACCAAGGGCCACAACCTTCAAAGTGAGCTCTTGATGAACACTATCATGAAGACCGACAAGTCCGGTATTGGGTTCAAGGAGAACCAACTCATGAAGGCCAAAGTCAAGATGGAAGCAATGAACTACTACAAGAACAAGGCCATGAGGAACAACTATGACACACCAAAGCCCAAGCCCAAGAAGTGCTTTGGATGTGGTCAAGAGGGTCACTTTGAATTCCAATGCAAGACTCCACCTCCCAAGACCTTGCCCAAGCACACAAGGCCTTTCGCTCATGATGCACACTTCATCATAAACAAGGACTCCAAGGGTAGACCCCTAGTTGTGTTTCTTGGTCCTAAGATGAAGAACAAGCCCAAAGTGCTATGGGTTGCTAAGAAGTTGGTGAACAAGGCTATGGGACCTCGCCAAGTGTGAGTTCCCAAACAACAAGCTTAACTTCAAGTTGCTTGTGTGTAGGTGAACTACAAGACCGGTGGAAGTCATTGGGTGATTGATAGTGGATGCACTCAACATATGACCGGTGACTCCCGGATGTTCACCACACTTGAGGAAGATTGTGAAGGGCAAGACAAGATTACCTTTGGGGACAACTCAAAAGGCAAAGTGCAAGGCCTAGGCAAAGTGGCAATCTCCAATGATCAATCAATATCAAATGTATTGCTAGTGCAATCTTTGAGCTTCAACGTGCTTTTGGTTGGTCAACTTTATGATCTTGGGTTCCAATGTCTCTTCACCCCAATGAGGTAGTTGTGACCAAGATTGAAGATTCATCTTTGATATTCAAAGGGTTTAGGCACAACAATCTCTATCTAGTGGACTTCACCTCGAATGAAGCAAGCATGAAAACATGTCTTTTCTCCAAGAGCTCTTTGGGTTGGCTATGGCATAGAAGATTAACACATGTGGGAATGTCAACTTTGAAGGAACTTGTCAAGAAGGAGATGGTTAGATGTGTGAAGGATGTGGTGTTTGAGAAGGACAAGTTGTGTAGTGCATGCCAAGCCGGCAAGCAAGTGGCCAACACCCATCCCACCAAAGCTTTCATGTCAACCTCAAGAGTCCTAGAGCTACTTCACATGGATCTATTTGGACCTACCACCTATGCTAGCCTTGGTGGCAATCTCTTTTGCTTGGTGGTAGTTGATGACTACTCTAGGTACACTTGGGTGTTCTTCCTTCAAGACAAGGGAGAGACTCAATCAATATTCAAGAAGTTTGCAACTAGAGCCCAAAATGAGTTTGATGTGAAGATCAAGAAGATAAGAAGTGATAATGGGACCGAGTTTGTGAACACCAAGATTGAAAATTATTGTGATGAAGTTGGAATCAAGCATGAGGTGTCCGCCACCTATACCCCTCAAAAAAATGGTGTAGTAGAGAGAAAGAACCGAACACTAATCACACTTGCAAGATCAATGCTTGATGAGTACAACACCCCCGAGAAGTTTTGGGCCGAAGCAATCAACACCGCATGCTATGCGGCCAACCGGCTATTTGTCCAAAGGCTTCTCAAGAAGACCCCCTATGAGCTTGTGAATGGGAAGAAACCAGATATATCCTTCTTCCGAGTGTTTGGATGCAAAGTGTACATCTACAAGAAGCGCCAACACTTGGGCAAGTTCCAAAGGAGATGTGACATTGGTTTCTTACTTGGTTATTCTCTTAAATCCAAGGCATATCGAGTATTTAACAAAGCCTCCGGCCTAGTTGAAGAAACATATGACTTGGAGTTTGATGGAACTAATGGCTCTCAAGAAGAGCATGAGAATCTTGATGATGTAGATGATGAACCCTTGAGGGAGGCTATGAAGAATATGCCCGTTGGTGCAATCAACCCACTAGAGGTGGAAGGAGTTGAAGATGATGCAAATCAAGTACCCTCTCCACCTCACACGCCTCAAGTTGATGAAGAATAAGTGAGGGAAGCACAAGAAGATACCTTCATCCCTCAAGATCAAGCCGAGGCTCAAGCTAGTGATGTTGATGCACCACAACCTTCTCCCCAAGTGATTGATAGAAGATCTACACCTATGCTTCAAGCTCATCCACAAGACCTCATCATAAGGAGTCCATCAAGGGGGGTAACAACTCGGTCTAAACTTGCGTCTTATGTTGAGCATCACTCCTTTGTTTCCTTTGTTGAGCCCTCTAGTGTGGAGGATGCACTTGCGAATCCGGATTGGGTGAACTCCATGCATGAAGAGTTGAACAACTTCACCCGGAATGAAGTGTGGACACTAGTAGAAAAGCCCAAAGGAGCAAGAATCATTGGCACCAAGTGGGTGTTTAGGAACAAGCAAGATGATCAAGGCGTGGTTGTGAGAAACAAGGCAAGATTGGTGGCAAAGGGGTTCTCCCAAGTTGAAGGCTTGGATTTTGGGGAGACCTTTGCACCGGTTGCAAGACTAGAAGCCATTCGTATCCTTTTGGAATATGCTTCCCATCATAAAATGAAACTTTTTCAAATGGATGTGAAGAGTGCCTTTCTAAATGGTTTCATCAATGAACTAGTTTTTGTCTCACAACCTCCCGGGTTTGAAGACCCCAATTGTCCTAATCATGTGTATAGGTTGTCCAAGACACTCTATGGATTGAAGCAAGCTCCAAGAGCCTGGTATGAGAGGCTAAGGGACTTCCTACTCAAGAAGGGCTTCAAGATCGGGAAAGTGGATACCATACTCTTCACCAAGGTGCTAGATGGAGAGATCTTTGTTTGCCAAGTGTATGTCGATGACATTATATTTGGGACAAAAAACCAAGATCATAGCAAGGAATTTGGTGCATTGATGTCCAAGGAGTTCGAGATGTCAATGATTGGCGAGCTAACCTTCTTCCTTGGCTTTCAAGTGAAGCAAATGAGAGAAGGGACCTTCATCTCTCAAGAAAAGTACACTCATGATCTACTTAAGAAGTTCAAGATGGAGGATTGCAAGCCAATCAAGACCCCAATGCCTACTAATGGGCATCTCGATCTCGATGAGCGAGGTAAACCAATAGATCAAACTCTTTACCACTCTATGATTGTAGTTTAATTTACCTCACCGCATCTAGGCCGGACATCATGTTTAGTGTGTGTATGTGTGCTAGGTTTCAAGCAAACCCTAAGGAGTCGCATCTTTGTGCGGTTAAAAGAATCCTTAGGTACATAAGGCACACCCCTAGCATTGGCCTTTGGTATCCCAAAGGAGCTCCCTTCCTACTCTGTGGCTATTTCGATTCGGATTATGTAAGGTGTAAGGTTGATAGGAAGAGTACCTCCGGCGGTTGCCATTTGCTAGGAAGATCACTTGTTTCTTGGTCCTCTAAGAAGCAAAATAGTGTGGCATTGTCTACCGCCGAGGCGGAATACATAGCCATGGGAGCAAGTTGTGCACAAATCTTATACATGACCCAAATTCTCCTTGATTACGGCGTGGTTTTAAAAGATGTTCTACTCTTGTGTGATAATGAAAGCACCGTAAAGCTTGCAAATAACCCGGTTCAACACTCTCGCACCAAGCACATTGATATTCGCCATCACTTTCTTAGAGATCATGTGGCTAGGAAAGATATCACACTAGTAGGAGTTTCTAGCGAAGATCAACTGGCGGATATCTTCACTAAACCACTCGATGAAGCAACCTTTTGTAGGTTGAGAAGCGAGTTGAATGTGCTTGATCTCTCTAACTTCACTAAAAAATGAGATTGTGTGAACCATGCATTCATTTTTAATAAAACATGTTTAATTTGGTAATGCACATAGGCTTGGCTAACATGGTTGGAATAACCGTTCTTGAACGTGTGAAGAAGTCCAAATCATGGTTTAAACTTGCAAGCAACCTAGATTCAAATTCTTGTAAATACATTGCTTGTACATGTGTTGTTTACCATTCCTTTTCGGTTAAGTTTGAGCATCCTCTATGTTCGTCCACTTAGGAGGGAGCATTCCAAGCTCAAGTCACTTCTATACCCCTCTTGTGGCTATATGATGTCTCCTTGAAGGTTCCATTCGAATATTTTGAGCTAAAATTAAATCTAAGCCTATGGCAAACTATTTGAAAAGGAGAGTTTGAGAGATGGTTCTCATATCAAGTACAATCAGGTGTTATTTGGATCTTATTTGGATTGGAACTTGGTTGGGAGAAAGAAACAAAAAGAAAATTTGAAAAATTCTAAAATTTTGGCAATGGACGATCCCGACGGATGCTACGTCATTCTTACCTCAGCGTCCGTCGCAACCGTCCAGACAGAAAAAGTCGCTTGATTAAGGGGCGACGAACGATCTCCAGTGTCCGTCGCAGAGCATCCGACGCATTCAATGTCGGCCGCCTCGAAAATTCCCTACTGGAAGACCGACGGACTATCCCGTCGGAAGCTGTGTAGCGTCCGTCGCAGTCTGACGGAGCGTCCGTCGCGAACTTAAGGCGCAAACTTTTTTTAAAACCCCCCGTCTTTCTTCCTCTCGGTCGGTTTCAGTTCATCCGTACGTCGTCGCCGCTCGATCTCTCCGAACTCTAACTGCCGCTGAGCAGATCTCGCGACGCCCGCGCCACCCCTCGCCGGTGTGCCCACCCAGCGCCGCCGCCGCATCTGCTCTCGCCGCCACCGCTGCTCCCTCCTCCACGTCGTTGCCGCCATTGCCGCTCCAGAGTCGCGCTTCTTCTTCCTCGCCGCCGCCGCTGCCGCACCCAGGGCTGCGCCAACCCTAGCCGGTGGTTCCTCTCCAGTGCCGTCACCGCCGCATGCCGGGGAATCCTTCTGCTCTGCGCGTTTTAGCCAAGCAGATTGCGCGGATTCTCTCCGAGGTTTCCTTTGAGTTTCTCCCTGGATCTCCAAGGCCGCGGAGTGTGAAATTCGACCAAGGCTCTTTCCCCTTCTTTTTTTTGACTTGCGTCACTTGGTCAGAGGTATGATGGCAGTTGGCAGTTCGATCTTTTCTTATCTATTTCATGCTTCTATATAGACCCACTCTTCTCTAAATATATGCTTATGGTTATATTCCCTATCTATCTAATCGAGCAGGGTCAGCGTGTCAGAGACAGTGACAGTGAACTCGGGGCAAAGCCCGCGAGTAAGGAATGAGGCAAAGCCTCGAGAGTGTCAGTCCAGCGCCGTCGAGCCACTCTTGTTTGCGTTTTGGATTTGACCAGATCGTCAGAGGTTTGATTGCAGTGATCAGATCATGGCAAGGACGAAGAACGTCGGCCCCGTTCCCGGTAGTGGTGGTGACCCTCCACCTCCACCGCATCCACCCACTGATCGGGGAAGGGGTAAGCAGAAGGTTGTGTCACGGAAGCACAAGAGGCCACTTATGGATCCAGACTCTGTAGCAGCACTTGCAGTAGCAGAGGCAGTAGAGCTAGCAGAGCGAGGTGGACGTCGCGCTGGTTTGAGGCTCTCGCCTCGCCGTGGAGTGCGTCGTGAGTCCCCCTCACGTCCAGAGACAGAGCCCGCAGAGGCTCCACAAACAAAGGAGGCAGAGCCAGTCCCAGAGACTGAGCAGACAGAGGCCGTGGGCCCATCTTCGATTGGTGAGCTGATGAGCCGCAGAGTTACACGGTCTAGAGGCTCTGGTGCACCACCTATTCCTCAAGAACCTCAGCTACCAGACCCAGTGAGGCATCAGGTCAGGGTTCTCACAGCGAGGCAGGTTCAACTACTCCGCTTCGTAGACTTTCAGTCCTGGTTCCCAGCTCAGAGAGATCCCCGTGCTGGACGTGCCTTCTACACCACGATTCATGAGGATTTCTACAGAGCATACGTTGACACCGACGCTCCTCTTAGGGCTCACAGAGTGTGCCCACCTGCTCACATAGAGGGGGTCGGTGGTCCAGAGATTCTTCAGCACTTGCAGTATCTTCAAGGCTTGTCAGATATGATGGGATGATCAGGAGCTTATCAGAAGGACTGGGTCTATCAGTTCTATGCCTCACTGTGGATCTCCCCTGATCACGAGTTCTTTCACTTCGGCTTTCAGGGCCGCGACTTCAGGGTTTCAGCAGCTCGGTTCAGGGAGCTATTTCACTTAGAATCCTCTCCTACGAGGATTCACAGTCTGTGCTACGGGGATCAGGAGGCACCTCGTCGACCCCACGATGGGATAGTGCCATCTACAGACTTCGTGAGGCTGTGTTTTCAGCTGCTATTCTCAGAGGGTTTGAGCCGTACACCGAGAGATCTCACTCCTCTTACTTGGATTCTCCACGAGGTACTCAGGCGTACCATTCTTCCCAGAGTTGGAGCCCGCGAGACAATTACCCGACTACAGCTGTGGCTACTTGCTCATATCATCCGAAAGGAGAAGTTTGATCTTTGGGATCTGATCGTCAACGAGCTTGAGGACATCATAGCTGCAGGATTCCGAGGTCACTGGCAGCTACAGTTTGCACACTGGATTTCATATCTCATAGTCGCCAAGACCCGATCTAGAGCTCTGCGAGTCACTCTTACCAGGTCAGCGACTGAGTTTCCAGTTTACTCGATGAGCCAGTTGGTCATCCACGGGAACCTGCCTCACCCCAGCAGAGCATACCGACCAGGCACCAAACAGGCAGGTGTGCCACCTCAGTCGGCAGAGGACACTGACGCCACAGTTAAGCAGATCGCCCAGGCAGAGCTTGCGGATCTTGATGCTCAGATTGACATCGCCGCCGAGGCTGCCTACAGAGAGGACCTGGACTCTGACAGCTCTAATGAGGACTACAGGCCCATGCTCGATTACGCACCGATGTCTCATGATCATGAGGCAGGAGGGTCAGCTCCAGCTCCAGCTTCAGGCACCTCAGAGGCCACTATTCTTTCCCTACTTACGAGGATGCAGGAGGAGCAGTCACGATAGGCAGAGGAGCAGAGGTGGCAGGCTGCAGATGTTCGGAGACTCACAGCTCAGCAGCTTGCGGCTCAGGCTCAGACTCAGGCCCGGCAGGATGAGTTTCAGCGCCAGTTCCTAGCTTATCGGATGCAGCAGGCTGAAATTCAGAAGACTCAGACTCTGCTTCTTGAGCGTCTCCTTGGCTCGACCTCCGGACAGTCCGTCACTCCACAACTTCAGATGTCCAGGGTCTCTCAGCAGCAGCTGTCAGTGGTCGTCGTACCGACTCCAGCGTTACCGTCTGGAGGACAGCAGAGTCAGGCACCATTTGCTCCTCCCTTCCAGGCACCAGCTTCTCCAGAGTGCCAGTATCCGAGGACCCAGGTGTCCTCTTGGTTAGTTTCGCCCGACGAGCTTCAGACAGGATTTACTCCTATCCGGGGAACTACCATAGCAGAGGCCTCGCGTGACCTCTCAGCCTCCTACTTGAAGATCACAGGAGATGACTCTCCCGGAGCAGCTCAGCTAGACTCACCAGCTCCAGAGGTTGAGGTGAATCCTCCGGCGACGGGCACTTACCTTTCTTCAGTTGCCTCGTCGGAGATTGCACCAGATCAGTCCACGCAGACAGTCACCACTCCTCCAGCTGCAGTTCAGACAGACGCTATTTCAATAGCAGTTGAGACAGTTATCACAGAGGCCCCAGTCCAGACACGTGAGCAGGATGAGGGAGTTACAGTTGCAGTATCCACTCCACCTCAGACTCACCTAGCAGAGCTTGTCGCAGCAGTGTCACTAGTTGCTCTAGCAGTGTTTTCTACTCCCCCGCCTCGTGTGTTCACTCATCGGGCTCGCCCCGCTCCTACTGCAGAGGCAGGACCGTCTGAGGCTCCAGCTCAGGATGTTCCTTCTTCCGAGCCTTAGGGGGAGACAGAGGAGTCAGCTCAGCCTACCCAGACCGCTACCCTGACAGATGCAGCTTCAGAGGGTCAGGCAGCTGATGACAGTGATGACAGTCCAGACTACTCACAGTTCGATCTTCACTCGCGTGACCATGGTTTGTGACTTGGCTTGGGTGAGCAAGTATGCTTCTTTACAAATTCTCTAACCCTTGCTCAATCATTCCAAGTCACCAAAATCCTAACCTTTCACTCTTATATCCATACTCGAGGAGTTATTATCGTCAATCACCAAAAAGGGAGAGATTGAAGAATCATGGGCCTATTGGTTTTGGTGATTAACGAAAATTAGCAATTATTATGGCTAACGTGTGTTTTGCAGAGGCTATGAGTAGCCTAGCCATAGTGATCAACATGAATGGGCATCAATGGGTATCACCTAGCCCCCAAGATGGATATCATTTCGGATTTCAAAAAGACATGATGAAGACCCTAGAATCATAGGCTAAGTGCCATAAGGTGATGAAGGGCACATAGAAGTAGATAGGGCTTCTATTTGATCTTTGACCGTACTATTAAGAGGGGTTGAGACTAGTAACTTGACTTAGGAAAGCTTCATGAACTAGGTGTGGTGCACACTTGTCTTCCTTAGCTCTAAGCAAGCCTATGGTGACCGTAAGATAGCCTAGAATAACTTCCATATTCATCGCGGCGAAAAACGAAGTTGAGATGCCTGTTTTTTGGGTGACGGACGCTCCTGATGGAGGCGTCGGACGTTGTCCGTCGCGTCGGACAAAGGCGTCAGACGCTTGGTGGTTGAGTCCACAGCGTCAGTTGGCCTTCCAGAGGCCGTGTTTTCTGGCTAAGTTTTTTAGGGTCCGACGGACGCTGTCCGTCGGCCAGGCGTCGGACGCTTGGAGAGCGTCCGTCGGCCTTCCAGTGAGGGTGTTTTTTTCAGCCCGAGTCAGAGTGTAGCGTCGAACGCAGGGAAGAGCGTTCGTCGCCCCTCCGACGGAGCGTCCGTCGCTGGGAAATCCTGTCAGAGCTAGCCATTGGGGCATGCGACGGAGCGTCCGTCGCCAACTTAAAAGCTATGCTTTTTCCAGCCTAAGGCAGTTTTGTGTGAGGGCTATTTATAGCCCAACACTTTCCTTCCCACCCAGGCCTTTGCTCATTTCATTTGTTGTGTTGTTTGAGAAGGTTGGGAAGAGAGCAAGAGCCCTAGAGAGAGAGAGCGATTTGTGAATCCATCCATCCTCTCCTCTAGTTCATCCAAGAGTTCAAGTGTGCATCCTCTAGTTGTGAAGCTTGAGTGAGTCAAGCGAAGATCGAGGCTTGTTACTCTTGGTGATTGACATCACCTAGACGGTCTGGTGGTGCTTGGAGGAAGGTGATCGTCGGAGGATTGTCGACGGCCCTTCTTCATCGACGTTGTGATCGGTTGTGGGCGATTCACCGAGCTGGAGTGGCGAAGAATCAGCCCGTAGAGAGCACTCATCCCTTAAGCGGGATTGAGGGGGAGCTATACCTTGCGAGGTGCTCCAACGAGGACTAAGGGGGAGTGTCGACTCCTCGATACCTTGGCAAAACATCGTCGTGTCAAGCATCTCTTTCCCTAGCTCTTTCTTACCGCATTACTTTCTGCACTTGTCTTTCAATTCATACTAGAATTGTGTAGGAAGTTTTCGCTTTCTATTGACTTGTTACCGCTTTCTAGCTAGAACACACAAGCGGTAGGCACTAGGGGGTTAATTGGATCTTTATAGGTTTAATTCTTGTCTTGAAATTAAAAAGAGCTCAATTCACCCCCCCCCCCTTCTTGGGCATCTTGATCCTTTCATTCGACCATTACCTCACACGGTTAAGTGCTGCTTGAGGTAACCTTGCTCTGATACCACTTGTAAGGACATGATTAGCCTAGAGGGGGGTGAATAGGCCTGTTTAAAAACAAACTTGACACTTTCTGTCAGCACAGGGCCGGCACTGCCGGGGTGGCCGACACTGCTGGTCTCTAGGGCAGCAGTGCTGGTCACCTGAACAAAATTGAGCACAAATCAAAATGTAAAACTAGAATGGAAATTGTGGCCGAATCAAAACCGTCCTAGAGGTGTAGGGAACCTCTAGCACCACCTGAAAGTGGTAGCAACACACCTACGGAGTAGATCGGGTCCAAACCCTAGAAATCACCTTACACACAAGATATATGAAAGTAAAGTAACAAGGACACGGTGACACAAGATTTGACCCGTGGTTCAGCTCGCCACTTAGGCTTGCCTACTTCCACGTTGTTGAGGTGCGCCACACAAGGCTCAAGCTTGCCACAAAGGCTTGCTCTTTCCTCGGTCTCAAGTCAAGGGAATGAACCCTTGAGATGAGGGGCAATGTATTAGCAAATTGGTGGTGTTACAAACCTCCCTTGGCTGCCACACAAGTTGGCAAGCTCAAGGGCGACGCCTAGCCGGCTAGAAGCAAAGCTCCAAGAGTAACAAACTCAAACCGTCGGCCACCACGCGAACCAAATGCTTGTAGGAGTTGAAGATCCGAGGGAGAAACTTCTTCTCAAGCTTGGAGGCTCAATCTCTCAAAGGATGATTGGAAATCAATGGAGGAGAGTAGTTGAGCACCAAGGGGGAATGGAGAGCAAGAAGAGAGCTCCTCTTTCTGTTTGCTGCGAAGTGTGAGAGTGAGAATGGCAGAACTAGCCGTTGGGGGAGTGAGGAGGTGTTTAAATACCCCTCACTGCCAACAGGCTGAACAAGTAGCGGCAGTGCCGGCCTGCCTGGCACTGCCGGCCTGGCAGAACCAGCAAAGGATGAATCTTCAAATAGTTGGCTGATTTGCCTACTATGTATGTGGAGGTGTGATGTATTTGGATAGATATTTCATTTGGTTCACTTGTTGGCATGCGTGTTAAATCCCTCTTAATAGTACGACATACCTAACTCAATTTCAAAGTATAAAAGAATTTAAACTCCTTTGAGCTTGTTGTCATGCACTTTTGTAATTGGAGGGGTCTGCCAACCTGTTCATCAACCTCCTTAAGTTTAACCTGCTTGTCATACTTGTAAAATCTCATTAGTTCTCTAGTTGTGTTGTCATGTCACCAAAACCCACTTAAGGCTTGATTGCACTTTCAATTTCTCATAGAGAACTCCTTCATTAGGGACAAAGATGTGGTCAATTTACCTCCCATGAGGTTTGATTTGGTAAGAATTTGATCCCCATTGAGGATGACAGGGATGTGGATGGTTCCTTGATCCCCATCCTGAACGCTATAATGTAACTCATGAGCGAGATGAACTAGATGGCATAGCCCATTATTCATTGCCGACTATATATACCACCACTAACTCTAAGTCCTAGGTGGCCAACTCTTTAGTCCACACTAGTCGCCACCCAAAAGAGCTCTAGAGCAGCACACCACCACTAGTCCACTACTGCGTCACTGAGACTAGGAACCCTATTCATGGAGTATGCATGGTGTCACCGGCATTTGGCTTCCTTCTTGTGAAGTCTGGACTTAACCCCAAGCTACAATGGCGTCAACTGGTTACCACTCTCGAACCTCCCACACAACTCCACACCATTCACTAGAGGTTTAGAGCCAAAAGAGGCAGGGCGTGCAAGCATGGACACAAGACGATGTGGTTAAGATGCTAAACACTATGTATCAATTTTGTTCATTGTCTTGTAGTCATAGGCCCTTCATCAATGTGATGTGTATTTTCTTTATATTTGTCAGAATAAAACTAGTGTTTCTTGTTCTTTTGATTTTGATAGATGACAACTACTAATGTTCCTTGTCCTTTGGGTTTTGTGAGACGAGAACAACTTGTGTTTTTGAGAAATCAGCATTGACATCTTTGCTTCTTATGTCATGTCTAACTATAATTTATTACAAGGATGGGGATCCCAGTGCGAGTTAATTCTCCACTAGGAAACAAAGATGTGGAGAAAAGTGTCCCCATAGTCGTTGTCACGGACGAGGACAAGGAGTCCTCCTCTGAAGATGGGGATGGGAAGCCATAACCTGATAGGGATTCCATTGTCATCTCTAAATACCCTTCATATTGTCAGGTAGTCTTTAGGTGCCTTTTTAGGGTACTTGTACTAGCTTGTAGTTTTTTCAATTTTGTTAGGAATCTCAACATTATAATCCATAAGCACATCAATTTTTCTTGCAAGTTCATAATAACTCTTAATTGAGCTAACTAACTTTTGTTCCAAGTTTTGATATTTGCTTAGTGCTTAGTGCTTAGTGCAAGTTTATTGAAATTGTTCTACCAAGTTACAAGGTCTTCATAGGAAGGAGGGGAGTCATTATGACTTACATCATTTTTGCTTTCAACTATTCTTCTTGCCATGAGACATATGTGCGAAGAGCTTGAAGATAACTTGTGGTGGAGCCTCTTGTGATGGGCTTCTTTCTCACTTGAAGAGTCACCCCATACATTCACGTTTGTAAGGCACTAACCACCTTTTTCTTTCCTTCAATTCCTACTATTCTTTAGCTTGGGTTTGTTTGGAGTTTGGACAATACTCCATAAGTGCAAATCTCACCACAACTAAAGCAACCCTTCTTCATTTGTGTTTTTTCTTTGGTAGGTGAACATGATGCCTTCAATCTTGGTAATATCTTCTTCACTCCTCTAATTAATTTTGTCACTTCACATCGAAGGAGGAGATGGAAGCTTCATCTTGATTATCTTCTTTCTCTTCCTCACGACTTGAGCTTGATTCTATCTTCTTGCCATTCTTCTTAATCTTCTTATGTTCATCGCACTAGAGGGCGATGTTTTGCTTACTTGATGAAGATGCTCTGGACCCATCTTCATTGACATTTCAAATGCCACATCTTCCTGGTGGAAATGACAATATCATTGTGCTTAAATCTTTTTGAGAAGACATAACTAGAGCCCTTTTAGCTCTACCAAAGAGACCATTAGAAGCACTACTTAGGACATGCCATCTTATATACACGACCAAAAATCATAGTGACTATTACTTGTGGAGCATGATAATGGTGGTGGATGTGAAATGAGACCCATCAACTAGTTAGGTAAACATGTAGTAAACTAACCCTAGTAAAGTGGGCCTAATGGAGCTACATATCCATGAGAATTATCGAGGAAAAAAAAGAAAAGCGAAAAGAAAGACAAATCCACATTTGTATTCATCAACATCACATCGTCTTATATAAATAACCAAAATCAACTAGATTATTACTCTTGAACACCGATGATGGTGGTGGATGTGAAATAAACCCCATTAATACAAACTAGGTAAACCTTAACAATAAACTTGGTGTTAGGAGCTCAAAAAGGACAAGAAAAGAAAAAGTGAAAAGAAAGATAAATCCCGTAGCCGCACCTGTTAATATCACATTGTCTTATACAACTGATTGAAATTATCCTAACTATTACCTGTGGACGATGCTAATGGTTGTGGATACGAAAATTGAAAATGAAATTCGTCGGAGCAGCAAGGTAAACCGGTGCAGAAAGGGAAAGTGAAAGAAACGCAAACCCACAGCCGCACCCGTCCGATCCACATCCCGAGCTAGCCGCCTACTCCTCCCACTGACCCCCCGGATTCTCCCCCATAGAGGTCCAAAAAAAAAAAAAACTCAAAGTCGGAAAAGAAAAATCCTCACCGCCGTCCCTCACCACGGCGACGGCCACCGCGACCTCGGCCCCGACGTTGCCGACGGCGCCCACCATGTCGGCGTGCTCCCCCGTCCCCACGCTGCGGCCCGACGAGCGGTCCGACCTCCTCTCACTGCTCGCTGCCGCCGCCCGCCCGCTCGCCGACGTCGTCGCCGACTTCCTTGCGCGGTTCCCCCGTGAGCGCCGCCTCCGCGTTGGCGGTGCCCTCTCCTTCCTCCTCGAGGCAAGCCACGCCACGCCCGCGCCCTTGCCTCTTCCCCGCTCCCTGAGCCTCCCGCCAGCTTTTCTCTTGCTTGCTTTCCTTTCGTCAGATTGGGCGGGGGGGCTTTGGCCCCGGGAAACGGATCGGGGGCTAGCTTGAGTTGGTTGGGTTAGGGTATGTGCTGGCTACTCAGATTTGGTGGGTTTTGCTTTCTCGCGGCGGCTAGGGGCACTGCTTTAGCTGGGGTCGACGCGCGAATCGGGATGAGTTACGCTACTGCATTTCTGCGATTTCACTTTCTGATTGCGGTTTAGGCTTCGGATGGAGTGTCGGATGGTTCCATGGGCTGACATTTCTGGGGTTTTGGAGACCATTGACTCGCCATCTTTCAGTTTTCCTGGGGCGCTCTCTGAATTTTGAATCTTCTGACCTGGAATGGATCGCTGGACATGTAGATTTAGGGCAATTTCTTCAGTCTTTCCTAGTCTTCGGCTAAGTTTCTTTGTGTTTTTGTGTGGCTTCGTTGGGTTAGCACGATCATGTTTGTTTGGATTTGCACTCAGTGGGAATTTCATATTCCTGACCTGTTTCTTACTGTAGCTGCTTTTCATCACTTAGGTTAGGTTTGTAGTTCATGGTAAACTCAAACCAAACTTCACTAATGCGTAATTTTTCACTTGTAAGATACCATCAGATCTCCTAGCTTTAGTTACATCAATAGTGTGAGCAAGAGGACGCATAACACTTCTGGCTTTGAGGATTCACTTGTTTGTTAGTATTGATTAAATGAACCATCACCCTATCCAACGTGCTTCTACTGGTTCATGCAGCCTGAAAGCAGAATCTACATAGTTTTCTTATTTCTTGTTTGAGTTAATAGTACCAAACTGCTGGTGCAAGTATGGTCTATTTCGATTTGATCTACCACCGAGTCCACCGTCTGCATGAAAAGCAATTTGAAGTTTACACATAGGCTTTGATTTTGTTCTTTAATTGTACTATTTCGAAAGACCTTTCACCCTTGAAGAAACATTTAATCAATCATCTTCATCTCCTATAAAGGTGAACCATGGGTCGTGTTCAGTTTTTTATGCCCTTTTGAAAAAAAATAGGCTTGTAACTTTATTGTTCTTCTCTTACAAGGCTCAATAGTTTTGAGAGGAACCATATTTTCCTTGCATATTTAGGGGTGAAATGAAGAATACTGCAGTTAAAGTTGTATTGATGTTCCATTAATTAGTGGCATGCTATAGCTGATTTAGTGGGTTAGAACAGCGCTGAAAGTGTTGGTCTGTTTAGTGCTGCAGAAGCAGAAGTGCAGAACCTTTCATGTAGTGACAATCGCCCCCTGTCTGACACTGTCCTGTAGGAGACAATGCACAAATTATGCTGTGACAATAGTAGTTGGTGTTTTCACATGCGTTCTCCTTAATAATAACATCATATTTGCACCTCACCTCACATTTGCAAATTCTAGATACTATTCACCTACCTTTAGTTCATTTTGTAAGTTGGTCCTGCTCTGTTCACTTTGAAATTCTAGATATTTGCTTTGACCGGAATAGTGCTACAAATCTGATATATTATGTTTCCCTTCCATTAGGACAAGAAGATGCTCCATCCTACTGGCCGTTTAATTGCATTTGCAATTCTTCATCAGAGCTATTCGCCGCAGACAACAAATCCATATATTCCTATATTGTTAAATGTAAGTGGTAAACCTTGTTTTAATTCTGGATTTGGTTTATGATGGAAGAATTCACATTTTTTTCTATTCAGCATACTTAAACAAATCAATGTGCAAATTGCAATATTCTTCCATATGTTTCATGCTTGACTCGACTAGACTGGACCATATTTTACATTTCCCCAACTCCCACATCTATGGCACTGGTACCAAACACATATTCTGATCTAGTACTGAAGTTCGTGTGTGAGGACATTCTTCTTTCAGGAGATGCTTATGCAATATGCGGATCAAAAGTTTAGTTCTACATTATTCTGATGGGGAATTGGTCTCTTGAAAAATTCCGCCTTTTATTGTACATTGTCTTTCTTCTACAAAACCTTCAGCTCCCATTTGGCCAAGATTTGTCTTTATATTCTAGCATATATAACCCGGATCCTTGTATTCTGTGCTACACTTGATAATCTAGGCCCACACAATGGGTTTCCTATTTTATGTTGACCTCCAAGCTCTATCACTGGAATCTGTTTTTGGTATTGTAAACTTAGGGTCTTATTTGATTTGCGCTTTAGTGGAATCAAATGGCTGGATCTTGGAGCCTTGTATATTAGGTTTAGCTTTATGAATACCATAAATAATTGTTTTCTTAATATTAACCATTTTTGAATCAATTGGATCAGTCAATGCTGCTTCTATTATATTTCTTGAATTTTAACAGCAATTTCTTAGCACCATTATTATTTTTTTTTGTAAAGATTAAATAAGATTGGTTCGCATTTTGAATGGATTTCTGTTCGAATCATTCATGTATTCCTCATTACTGCTCATCGTTTGGCTCCGTGCTAGAGAACTGCTGTTTATAGCTTTGATTAATACTTATTTATAGCATCTGAGTCCTTGTCCCTTTCAAATCGTGGTTTTAGTGGTGCAGAAACATAACTGATTACTATCTTTCATCATTTAGCATCATGCTAAAAATTGAATATTGCAGCTTTTGCTACTTTCCTATGGTTCTTGAGATCTAATTATTGCAAGCTATTTTGGTGGACTAAATATATTTCATGCTTGAGGCCTTAGTTTCATGTGTTGATATCTACAGGCAGTCTGTGACGAATCGTCAGATAAATCGGAACGGTCATTTGTCCAACTATTATTGACTTCATCTAGTGGAAACAATAATAACGAGGTCTTCTCTCTCTCTCTCTGACTTTTAAGTACGAGTCAACATTTGGTGGGGCATAGAATGACAACATCATAGGGATTGTGTCCTCCTTTCCTATGCTTGACATGCATCTATTGATTAAGGGTCATTAGGCATCCCTACTGTGAAAATTTATAATATGCAATCAAAAGCTTGGACATTGTTTTTTCATTTATTGATTCTGAGGACGGAACTTGCAAAATGTGTATTTTAGCTAATTTCTGAAGTGAATTTTGTTTCTCAGATCCTGAATCAGTCTGCCGTAGATTACATAAATGGATCTGTTTCAGCATCTCAGGTGGGCTTTTGATTAGGTAAACATTGTTTTCTGTTTCGGTCGACTAGATTCATGTGCTCGTCTATTTGTATAGGCTTTTTTGCCACGGGAACAACTTGAGAAGCAATATTGCAGTACTAGTGTACATTCCCGGCCTCAGATTAGTAGTTTCAGAGCTGCTGCGGTTAGAAGTGCTATACCAGATCCAGATGTGCCTCAAAATTGTGCAAATTCATCAGAGTATGTAGGCTCATTTACACCCTCTTTTCTAAATTGATATTTCTTGTGAGGTTCTTGGAGTTCATTTGTCCAATTTCTTCTCTTATTTATTGCTTTCGTAACCTTATAAGGTCTTCGATATCACCACCTGGAAGCAAACAGAAATCTGATTCTGACGATAGAGATACTACTATTGCTCTTTTACTCCAAGACAAATCAGGGGGGAGGTTGGGTCCGCAATGGATTCGGCCCACACCCCCAAGGCTTCCTGTACTTGATGGGGAGGTAAAATTACTCAGTCATATGTTGCATTTTAATACCAGTTTTTCTTCTAAATATAACTTCTATTTTGATGAACATACAGCTACAATGGCTGAACCCTGACAATAACCACGAGCTATTATGGGACTATGGCATGTTTGCTGACACGAGTCGAGGGGCTGCTATCCGAGATTTGATTGCAAGAGCCTTAAAAGGTCCACTTGCACCTGGCCCACAGGAGGTTCACTGCTACATTCTAATATTTCTTCAAGATAATGATGATGGGTTTTATCAAATTGCTTGTTCCTATGACTAGGATTTCATTTCCTCTTGTTCCTTATGATAATTTTATAGCCTCATTGCTGGATAGATTTATGGCACCGGCTTTATCACTCTTTTTTCCTCATACATTATTTGGTACATAAGAGGTTCCAATGGTACAAGCCTAATTTGTTCACAGTTTTTTGCAGCAAGTCATAGTACAACTGACAAAGGATCCTAAACTGGTTTATTACTGTGGGATGACCCCACAGAAGCTTCCTGTACGTGTACCCTATAAATGCTGAGTCTCACATATGTAACGCCATTTGATCATGGAGTTCTGAATTTATGCATGATTTCAGGATCTTGTTGAACACAACCCGCTCATTGCTGTTGAAGTTCTTTCGAAGCTAATTAACTCTCCTGACATTCCTGGGTGTGTCTCTTTTCTTTGTTGTATGATCTATTATCATATAGGCATCCTTCTTCCTGTCCTTTATTTGATCAATGATCCTGTTTTTGTAGTTATTTTGATGTTCTTGTGCACATGGAAATGAGCCTGCATTCTATGGAAGTTGTGAACAGACTTACTACTGCTGTTGACCTTCCAACAGAGTTTGTCCATGAGTACATCACAAATTGTATCCAATCATGTCAAAACATAAAGGTTTGTTCTCTGTTTGATTCATTTTGATTGAAGTTCTTTTTGAATCCTCTCATCTTGGTACAGCTGTAGCATCTGTTCATGCATGAATGCACGCCCTCGCTACCACACACACCACACTCGCACCACACGTGCACAACTAGACCCACAACTACACACAAATCAGTAGACCGCGTCCTTCCAGAGATCACCGGGACCAGCCATGGTTCTGTAGGTGTTTGAGCACGTTGCAATCCCTTTTTGGCTCCATACGAGGAGAGAGGCTACAGACATTATTGGGAGCAAGTCCCGGTGAGAGACGCGAGTGCGATTCTGGGGAATTGTACTCGAGCCGGCAGCGTGCACACCGGCAACGCTAGCGACCCGAGCACTAGCTCGGTTCATTTTTATTGAAGTTGTGATATCACATCTTAATTGAAGTTAATGGTTAAATAATTTGGGTTTTAATATCTTGTAATTAGCAGATATGTTCTAGCAGGGGCAGCTTAATCTTGACTGTGTTCTCTATCGGAATGTGAGACCACTACTGCATGTGCTTGATTACAAGGCCCATGGTGAATCTGGGGATAAGTGTTTTTTCATTACCTTGGGGGGTCATTAGTGATGTGGGTGATTATGTGCTGTTACGTGTTTTGCATTATTCCAAAAGAAATGCCCTCTGGTTTATAGGACGTGCTTCACTCCTTTAATTTCTGCGCTTTGTGTTTTGCTTATCAGTTAGTTTAGCACTTCTCGTGTTAATGCGAGGTACACTAATATATGTTTATCTGAATGATACTTACTTTTTTTTGTGCAGGATAAATACATGCAAAACAGACTTGTGAGACTAGTTTGTGTTTTCCTGCAGAGTCTTATCCGAAACAAGATTATAAATGGTGAGTCGCTCATGCTTAGCAAAGGTCTGCTTTGCATAGCGTTGCTGAAATGACGTAACCTCTGCCGTCTCAATCGAAAATAATCAGCTGTCAAAGATTAGAGTTTCATATTCCTGCTTTCTGCTTTAGTAATATCCAATTGTACACCTTTCATATTCTTGATTTCTGCCATCTAAATTGTGTGGTTTGCTCACTTCTGGCTAGTTGCTTATTACTTAAATTGCATTTCATACCCTGCTGCATTTTTTTTGAAAAATTGAAATGCTCTTAAGCTACTTGTTGGTTTATATGCAGTTTGAACATTCTGATCTCTCTACTTTGATTTGAGAACATATGCATATACGTCCGTAACATTTCAACCATTTTCTTGTTTTGGTTCTTGTTGCCCTTGTTTTGCTTGGATATATTGCAATCTCTATTTCTATGGTCTGTAAATTCAGGCAATATAGTCTCTCAGGTCTGGGGGTGCTGTTTGACAATAACCATGAATGCATTATGTATATATGTATAGCAGATCTTGTAGTTTCTGGCTAATATCATTTAGACATTGTTATTCAAAAAACAATCAGTGTTTCGTGTGCAATACCATTGATAGCTGCCCTGGTGCAACTTGAATCTCACGAAGTTAATTGTATTCTTTTCTAGTTTCCTTGTTTTCTTGTAGGCTTGTAAATTGTTGGAATGATAGTCCACAAGTTAGGGTTTTTCCACCCCTTTCCGAGCGGGCAAGTCAGATAATTTTGTGCATTTTTATTTGGGTGCAGTTCAGGATCTTTTCATTGAGGTACAAGCGTTCTGTATTGAATTTTCACGGATAAGGGAAGCAGCTGGTTTATTCCGTCTACTCAAATCGTTGGAGTAAAAGAATTTGTATGTTTTTACTTACCTTCTCTGTACCATAGTGCATCTTTTTTCCTAATTATGTACATCTTCATTGTCATGGTTCAGTTAAATGCCTCAAGGGCATTTGATGCGATCATGTGCTGTATTGAAATTTTTCAATGGAACCATTTTTGGTACTTTATGGGCTGTGGTAGTATGATGTGATAAAAGTGTCCTGATTGTTTAAAATTCCAAATGTCAGATGGACTGATTGTATCAACATCGAAAGTTTGAAGTTTGCCTGTTCTGGGTAGTTCTCTGGCCACTGGGTGTTCAAGATGGGTCGGTAATGTTCCGTGCACATCTCACTTGCAGAATCTGTGGCACCCTTTGTAATGACAGTGCATACCCGTGAAAGAGTGGCTAAAACGAGTACACCAGGAACAGTCGGCCAGTCCGATAACATGTGTTAATTGTTGGTGCATGTTTAGATCAGCTTGTACTTTGTAGGCTCATTTGTATGGAAACAAATAATACATGCATGTTTTGATCTAGTCATATCTGCTGTGTAACCTAAACAACGCTTCAATCTGTTTTATTGTCATCAGTCGTTGTCAGCTTGGTGCGCGTTATGTGGATGGTTTTTTTCCACATTTGATTTACCGTTCTTGACTGTGTTTTAATAATAAGTAGCATCTTTGTAATAGTCAACTAACAAGGCAGGTTGGTTTTATTATGGACAAAATATCCATAAACTCTACGCCCAATTCCTTACATACAGTACTTTTGTTTCTTCTTTTCCAACGAGGATGCTATTTTGTTGACTCGGTGGGATGGTATTGGTGGCAAAAAAAGGAAAGAATAAACTATACGTGTGGATGGATCCATAGTTCATCTCGTATTGGATAAGTTTGTTAGGTAGTGCGAGATGACGCGCGATCTGGTATTAGATGGCGACCCATGCTTACTGCTGAACAGGCTGCAGCAAGCGAACCTATAAGAGCATCACCAATGGAGACTAATACTACTTGTGACTTCGGTACAAATAAAGTGATCTACATAAACTAGTAAATATTGAGACTATTATTTATACAATGCAAGCTACCATTACTTGTGACTTCTAAAGTGAAATTTTCTTTTTATCATGTCATACATTTATTTTATCCCTCTCTTCTTTTTTTTTTAGTATGGATCACTTTCTCTCTCCTTAAGCATATGTATCTTCATCAAAAGACTGACAAGCTTAGAGCATCTATTTTTTTTTTATTCAAACCTACGTGTCACTTGAGGCTACAAGCAAAAAGCTTGCATTGGGGAAGTCCTAAGCATAAATACCTTTTTTCCCTGTTCATTATAACCGTAGCTTATTCATGACAAAAAAACAAATCTCTCTGGTTTCTATGGCGCATTCTCCTTTCACAAAAGCTGAGCAACTCTGCATTGAATCTTCACGATTTCATGGCCGGTATTGAGTGTTGACCGTGGTTTTGTCCAGGCGCCGCCGGGTTGAAGATGACGTGGGCATTGGAACTGTCTTAAGGAGACTGACTGTTGAGCAAAGAGTTGCACCGGTGAGAGGCCGGCGTTGACGTACGCTATACCTCTCGCTGCTGGGTCTGGCCTTTGGATGTGCCGCGTAGGCGGGGAAGCGGCCACTCTCGCTGGATGGCGGCCGGTTTTGACTTTTGACAGACCAAATCCAGACGATGCAATGCAATGCAATGACCGCAGTTGTGCAAACTGCCCAACGAATCAGGAGAAGAGAAGAAGGTACGCATAAAGAATTGCTACTTTGCTAGACACAGGACGAAGTAGCATCAAGGATCACCAAATAACCTGATCCAATTCCCTGAAACAGAAATTGAATTGAAGAAGAAGTAGCAAATCGCCGGCTCGCGTCTCGATCGATGCACACGTATATGTATATATATGTACAATTGTACAAATAGGTACATACAATTGTACAAATACCCAATTATCGCGGGCGCGCGCGAGCTAGCCCGCCCATCACCATCACGCAGGCAGGGTCACGACGAGGCCGCCGCCGCCGCTGCCTGGAACAAGTCGTCGCCGTCGCCGTCGCCATCATAGCCGCGGCAGCGCGGACTCTCGGCGAAGTCGTCGAGAGGGAACGTGGTGGCGACGGGGCCGATGTAGAAGCTGAGCGTGTCCCCGGAGCGGTCCACCTCGCCGACGCCGAGCCACAGGAAGAGCACCTTGACGCTGATCCCCTCCAGCGCCGTGAGCGAGCCCGCGGCGAGGGAGCCCGACACGCGGGTCTCGTACCGGACCAGCCACTTCCCCGCCAGCAGGAAGTCGCAGCGCCGCGGGAAGTACACCTCGAAGCTGCCGTCCGCTCGGAGCTCGTACCCGGACACGCCCGCCGGCAGGATGCCCCGTGGGAAGTCGTACCGCTCCAGCATCTCGTACGCCGTCGGCGTGGTCGCGTTGCCGCCGTCTGCTGCTGCTGCAGCCGTGGCCGCCAACAGCAGGAGCAGCACGAGGGGGTAGCTGCTGGCCATGGAGGAGCAGGTGGGTGCAGAGCAGTGGCACCGTCCTCCGATTCCGAGCTGGCGGCTTTGCTTACTTGTCCGTTTGGAAATTGGAGTTGCTATTGGATGGATCCATGTGTTCTTATTCTTATATAAAACTGCCCCACAAGCCACAATGGACATGTTGGTTCAGGTCTTCGTAAATGGGTTTTAATTAATTTTGGCATAATTTGACCAAGCAAGAATGCCTAATTAATTAGCTGAGGTTGATGTAATTGACCAATCATAGAAGAAGTTGTACTTGTACTTGTCACATTGTGAGACTCGATGCTATACGTAGCATAGCAGTTGGCCACTCGGGAGGGAGTCGCTATCGTCTTCCGATTAATTAACGCACGGCACGGTGGTTGTCTTTGATTTGATTATGCATTTTTTTTGCGATTGATTCGATATGTATTTTGGTCTTATTCGTTTCGCTAAAATTTAGTTCATATTAATTTGTTGTGAGAAAAAGAATACTGTTCAATCGCTTAAAATTAGTGTTGATAATCAGGACCTTTGTCGCGTAAGGTACTCAACATAAAATATTGTGAAATGGAAAAACTCATTAGAGAAATTAAGAGAGTTGTATACACCTGAGTTCAATACACCACCTTTTGACCATAGGTGTTCATTATTCACACACACATGTACATTCCTTACTCCATTTCATTTTGTGACCTAATTAAGGTCTGTTTGGAAACTAAGACCGCTCCACATATTCCACCATATAAACTTCATTGTAAAGCAGCAGTTTCACAAAAAAGAAACAAACTTTTTAGAGTACGTTTTAAGGTGCTCTTAACAACTCTATCTTTTTAGAAGAGTTTATGGGGCTAGTTGCACCCGTTTAGCTAAAGAACGTGCTATCTTGTGCTTTTGATTTTGTCGCTACGAATATTTTTTCTGCAATATAATAGAAAGTATAGTCCTGTCTCATTTCAAAGACCTTACCGAGCCGAACCAAGTTTTATATATTGAAATGGAGGAAGTATAATTTCAAAATTGACATGATAGCGCACTCCCACGCTCATCTAGGATGCACTCGCTTATGTGTTCAGGGGGTAGGTATGTACTCCCTCCGTTCCTGAAAGAATAAATTTTTGGGTTTGTCCTAAGTCAAATTTTTTTAAATTTGACCAAATTTATAGAATAAAGTATTAAAAGTTAGGATATCAAACTAGTATCATCAGATTTATCTAAGAATATATTTTTACATAATGCTCATTTTAAGTTATAGATGTTACATTTTTCTATAAAGTTAGTCAAAATTAAAAAAGTTTGATTGGTACGTATTCTAGGAATTGATTTTTTCAGGGACGGAGGAAGTAGCATGATGCATTTAGGGGGTGCAAATACCTACAAAGAAAAAACAATTAGTTTGATTAGATAAAATTCTCAATATATGCGGGTATGCCTATATATACACAATTTGCTAACTTTGCATTGCCATTATTATATGTCTACCGGCAAATCAAGC